>BHFT01023700.1:9770-26646 GCA_004320025.1 Laticauda laticaudata | reverse complement strand
TTTGTAGCTTGATAGTACAACTCCAATCAGGCAAAGCCAAATCTCCTCTTAATCTACATCGGCAAAAGTTTTAACTTTTATTCTCGCTTTCTTACCTTGCCATATCATTTCAAACCCGATTTTATTTAAATCTTCAAAAATAATAGTTTTCCCAAGCTTAACGGAAATTGCTTTAAGAAACAAATAGTAAAATTCCTGGGAATTATACTTATCATGTATAGATTGTGATATTTCCTCCCTATTAGACATTGTATAAAAATATTCCCCATTTTACCAAAATCTAGCACTATCTGTCGTCTTACAGTTGAGATAACTATATTCTCTCTACTCACCTGCATTTACTACAAGTAACACTTATCCCTGAGATATGATTCTATCTATATTGTACCTGGATTTTCAATAGGTCTGCAAATTCTTCTTTTTGTCTTGTTATATCATTTCTTTGTTCAGAATCTTTGTCTTGTCTTTATTTATTTTCAAGCCAGCCACCTTTCCATATGTCTCTATCTTTTCCATCAATTTTGCTGCTGTTTCTAATGGATCTTCTAAGATGAAAGCAAAATCATCTGCAAATGCTTGCAATTTAAATTCTTCCTTTTTAATTTCCATCCCTTTTATGTCCTTTTCTGGCAAAATAATTAATTTTAAACCTATCTGGGCTAGCTGAGTTATTCTGCAGAGCAAGCATGGTTGCTACCAACGAAGTAGCTGAAAGGATTTTGTGGAACGATTAAATTCCCTTGGAAACGAGAGAGATTTTTTTTTAACACCCATGTTTTACTGTGTTCTAGTTTGCAGGATAGATCACAACTGCAGTTCCAAAGAACGCTAGGTTTACACATATCTCGGGCACCGAAACCGATATTTTTAAATTTTATGAATACATCCACTCTTAATTCTGATGCCATGGGGAGCTCATAGTGTTCCACTTCCTCACATATTCAAGTGATCAGAAACAGGATTGGATCCACTGATGGTGTCCCCTGGATACACTTTCCAGCCATGCGTCCTTGCTTAGCAGCTGTGTGAAGGAGCAGCATGTGTGCATAAATAAAACATGCAGGTATGGATCATCCACCCTCAATATTTTTACTATCTGCTGAAGGTCTAGATCTTGGAAGACTTCTCTCACATTAGCAGTTCCCCTCCAGAGCTGAAACATCAGTGGTCAGATGCATCATCAGTTTTGATGCCCTACAATGTCCTAGCTGAGATATTGTGGAATTTAAAAAATCATAAATAGCAATATCATTTAGGATTATATATCACCCTATACAGCACTCTTTGGGTGGTTTACAATGTAGAAGCATTATTTGCTTATTGCCCCCAACAATCTGGGTCCTCATTTTACCAACCTTGGAAGGCTGAGTCAACCTTAAGCCCTGTCAGGATCAAACTCCAGGCTTTGAGCAGAGTTTGCCTGCAATACTGCATTCTAGGTGAAACGTCCATATACTGCTAGTCCATGTGCATATGTTATGCACTAAATAAAATCAATAACTGCATTCTAACCACTGCATCACCAGCAAGCTGTGGAGAAGCATGGGAAGATTTCTTTTAACATTTGCTCCAGCCCAATGCCAGCCAGTTCCCTTCAGCAAAAGTCCATGCTGAAGCTGGGGTCAACCTATTTGCGGCTGCCATTTCAACTTATTTGCTTCTGCTCCCATCACTCTGAAAAGTGGTGTTGGAAGAAATAGCCTTATGGGTTCAATTCTGAGTGGGGAAGAAAGACACTGGAAACATGGTGACTGCTTGGAAAGATGGCTTAATGGTGGACAGGATCACAGGCCTTGGGTGAAGAAAGAAGGGCTGATATACTGAGAATGCAATTATTTTATACCCTCTGTTGGGATTTCAATTTGAGTTTGTACTCTGGTTGTCAGACTCCCATGGGGTCATGCAGGGGCAACTCTGTAGGCTGTCCTGAGCTCCAGGCTTGGTTGAGCCTTGCTGGGTGATGATGTAATGAAAAGGCTTTGGGCAATTCCTATTATAGCTTTACCTGGAGTAGATCTTTGTTATGTAAAATAGACTGGCCTAGGCCAGAGTAATGGTCCATTAGCAAAGGTGGTGGTGGGGCTGAGTTTCTGCCTCTCTGAGTTTCTACTTTTCTTTTTAGGGGAAATATTCTGCCTTTTTAGTATATCCCAAAATATTTCACTTTCCTAGGAGAGGGGTGGGTTTTAACTTCCAACAGTGGCTAAAACCTTCAATAGGGCAGCTTGATATATTGCAACGGATTGTGTCTAATCCTCCTCCATTGGTGAGAGATTATACTCATGAGCCTGATAAAATTACTAACCACTCTGAAAAATTAGGAGGCCAAAGAATCTAAAACAGACCCGATAAAAGATAAGTGCTTCTCAAATCTGCATAATAATTGAAATCAGACTTGAAAAAGGGACACCTGGGGGGAAGGGGGGGGTCAAGAGACTGGCAGAGAAGTATCTCCCAATCAAAACAAAGGCAAGACAAAAACCACCTCTTGGCCAGCATACCTATTAGAAAGATATGCATCTAATAGCATACCTATTAGAAAGATAGAAAGATCTTGTGTTGATATGTGCTTGTAAAAGAGGGGGAAAGAAATCATTGTTGGTGAATGTGCTTCAGGGGTGAAGTAAATGTAAATAAATTCAGATTTGCATTCTGAAGTTGCTATCTTTATCTGTGTTTGGTGTTGCCCAGTTATGGAACCACACAGACTTTGTCCCAAAGACAGAAACTTTGCATTTCACCTGCATCTACAAACTCATGGAGTCTCACTATCTGGGGGAGGAATTGCAGTCAGATGACCAGCAAACCAGCTTGATCTGAGGTCAAAAACAGATTTACTGATCTGCAACTGTGAAATGTCCCAATGTCTCTTAGTCTAATATTAACCAGCTTCTCAAGATGAATCAGAGGCTGCATTCCGACAAACAATTGCTCCCATGTACTCTGACAGTCCCACATAAAGATCCAAACAGAGTTACATTAAGTTTGGACACTGATAAAACTGGTTGAAATAAATTACTGCCAAATAACCTGTTGCATCATAAACAGTCTACCTGTTTTTGAACTCCAGCAGTGCTGTGCTGAGTAGTAACATCAAAATGAATATTTAACAGCCAACAGAGGCAATTTTCAAAGCTAGCCTTTCCAGCAACTCATTCCTTTGATTTACCCCCAGTCCACCAACCCCTTTCTGCTTTCTACCAGTTTGAACATTTTTGGTTCCACTGCAATATCCACAGCTTCAAATGGAATATTTCCAACACTAATATTTCATACATGGTGGGAAAACCTGCTCTAACTCTTCAATTTTTGCTTCATCATTTGAGTTCTGGTATAATACTGGTGAGATCAATAAACTCTCGTGTCTTTTTGTACTGTGGTGGGGGGAAAACGGCTCTAATTTCCTGTGTCTATCAGTCCATTTCACTCTGGGGTACAGGTAGTCCTCAACTTATGATCCCAACTGAGCCCAACATTTCTGTTAGTAAGTGAGACATTTGTAAATTTTGGCCCCATTTTACAATTTTTCTTACCCAAAGGTGGTATTCAGCAGGTTCTGACCTGCTTTTTTAGTAGTTCAGAGAACCGGTAGAGGAAATTTTGAGTAGTTCAGAATACCATCTCTGATTGGCCCCGCCCCCATCTATTCTTTACCTCCTGAGTCCCTGATGATTGGCTGGGTCTTCTTTTGTTGCCCTGCACAGGAGAACAGAACTGGAAAGCACATGCCCCTGTTGGAGTCTGAGTCCAAGGAGAGATGGAACAGCTGACAGGGAGTGTGAGTGTGGCTCCAGTGGTTATGGAGGAAACTGGGAAAGGGCTCAGGCTAGATGGGCATTCAGAGTAAGATCCAGGCTCATCCCCTCTTCATCCTAGGGTACGCAGGGAGGAGCGGATAAGGGAGAAACATGAGTGGCGTGGTCTACAGGGGAGGAAGGGGCCCTGATTCCCTTCATGCTATACCTGGGAAGACTGGTTAAAAGGACAAACTGTGCATGGCAAAGTTGCTGGAAGCAAAGCATGCATTCTTGTTGGAGCTTATCTGTGTTTTGGCTCCCTCCCAACTGTGGTTGCTGCGTTGTTAATCATCCATGGCTGCCATAGTAATTCCTTCAGTGTGGTGTGTTGGGTTTTTAATTTCAAATTAACTTTACTTTGGGTGCTGACTGCATTTACTCCCTCCGTAAACAGTTTTCTTTAAGAGTTTGATATCCAGCCAAGGATAATTGGACATTGGGGTCAAGTTGGAGGCATTAAAGAGACTTTTTTCTATTTTTGTGACTTGGTTATTTTAGTGTCACACCCCGAGTCATTGCAAGCAGGTTAGTGGGATAGGGAGGGAATGAGGATTTTTCAATATCCTTCCCCTGCCACGCCCACTAAGCCATGCCCACCAAGCCATGCACACAGAACTGGAAGTAAAAAATTTTGAATCCCACCACTGTTCTTACCACAGTTGTTAAGTGAATCACTGCAGTTGTTAAGTTAGTAACAGGGTTAAGTTGCTCCCCCATTGACTTTGCTTGTCAGGAGGTTGTAAAAGGGTATTACATGTGAGTCTGGGAAACTGCAATGGCTATAAACATGAATCAGTTGCCAAGCATCTGAATTTTGATCATATGACCATGGGGACGGAACAGTGGTCTTTAAGTATGAAAAATAGTGATCAATGACTTTTTTTTTCAAGTGCCACTATAACTTCAAATGGTCACTAAATGAACTGTTGTAAGTCAAGGACTACTTGTATTAATTTTGGAATAAGCAGCCAAGCAGATCCACTTGTATCAAAGCAGCTTCTGCAGATAACAGAAGATTTGCAGGCAGGCCAGCAGAGGGTGCAAGGTCCATGCTGAATCTCTCTCATATCCAAAATAACTTAAGGCCAATTTCTACAGAATCAGGTCTAGACTTAGGACATAGAATATATTGGATGGGTACCTTGGAGGTCTTCTAGTCTAACTTCCTGCTCAAATCGGAAGACAAGTGGCTATCCAGGTTCTTCTTCAAAACCTCCAGCGATGAAGCATCCATAGCTTCTGAAGACAAGCTGTCCCATTGGTTAATTGTTTTCACTGTCGGGAAATTTCTCCTTTACATGAGTATTTCTATTTTTTTCAGGGGGAAAAAGAGGCTTTTTAGCACCTCTAGTCAACAGCTGGTATCTTTATAAAATTCAAATGATCAACCTTGTACTGAATTATACTCTAGAAGAGATTGAAGATGAGGGGTAATTGCTTGACTGCTGAACAACTCTGCACATCTGAAGAGGGCAGAGCAAGAAGAATTAATCACTTCCATGACCTGAAATTCCCTCTTAAACAATTTCCCTCTAGTTTAAGCTTAACTCCACTGACAATACAAACACATGTGGGGTCTTCTTTGGGAGGGGGCACAGTTTTGAAGTAGTTTGACACTACATTGTTTGTTTGTTTGTTTGTTTGTTTCATTCATTCATTCATTCATGCATTGTCTAATCTACAACCTGGTAGTTCCACTCTGATAGTCCCACAAAAGCTAGCAAGAACTGACTTTGCTTAGCTTTTCTTACAAGTTTTCCAGTTTATTATTAGCTTATAATATAAAATACAAAAGCAAATAGTAGGAAACAAAAGGGAGGGGAAAGGGAAGAGAGAAGTGTAGAAAAAAAAGGGGGGGGAAGGTGTTGACTTTCGGTTTTCTCTGGTGTAGTAGAATATGGCATTAACATCAAACCTCAACTTTTTACTTTTCCTTAATAGTATAACCTAGCCATTTCTATAACAACAAATCAATCTAAGAGCCTTGGTGGCGCAGTGGTTAGAGTACAGTACTGCAAGCTTCTTCTGCTGCAGCCAGCTGCCTGCAATTTGGCAGATCGAATCTCACCAGGCCAGGAGTGGGATTGTACCGGTTCGGCCCAGTTCGGCCGAACTGGTAGAATCCTAACCTTAACCCTCACCGCAAAGTGTGCACTCACCGAACCAGCTGTTATGCCGGGAGGATCCCACTCCTGCATCAGACTCAAGATTGACTCAGCCTTCCATCCTTCCGAGGTGGGTAAAATGAGGACCCAGATTGTTAGGGAAAATAGGCTGACTCAGTAAACTGCTTACAGAGGGCTGAAAAGCACTATGAAGCGGTATATAAGTCTAAGTGCTATTGCTATTGTTAATCTATAAAAACCCAAAATCAAAGTTTTTTTTCACCTCAAGCACAGAGTCCAAAAGTCCAAACTGGCAAACCAGCTTGATCTGAGGTCAAAAACAGACTTACTGATCTGCAGCTGTGAAATTCCCCAGTGTCTCCCAGTTTAATATTAACCAGCTTCTAAAGATGAATTAGAGGCTGCATTCCGACAAACAATTGCTCCCATATACTCTGATGGGTCGCTGTCCCATATACTCTGATGTGAGTCTAAAAGCAGTTTCCAAGTAGAAACAAAAGTATTTTGTGTTTTTTTCCTTTTATCAAAGAGTCAATTTAACCATCTCTGCTAACTCCATCAGCTTTTGCAACCATTTGTCCATTGTGGGAATCGAAGCGTCCTTCCATTTTGTGCATAAAGTAGCCTTGTTGCCATCAACATGTACAACATCAAAGTTACAAATCCCCCTCCCCCAAGTCTTTTCCATTAAGCCTGAAAGAAAAGTTTCTGATTTTATTTTTGTATTCACTCTAAGATAAAAAGACCTTATTCAGCTTTCTTGAGATATATCAAGGTTGGCTTTATGCTACCATTACTTCCCTTGCCCACATTCAAATATAAACAGTACCTCCCTTCCTAAAAGAATACAGGCAATTGAAATACTTACTCCTATTGAAAAAAAATCTTTGGCAAAATTCATAAAAGAAGAGGTTCTCTCCTTTTGGAGGGGAGATGGGAAGATGGCAAGTACAGCAATAGTCAGCATTTCACTATGCTGCTTCTTGCATGCACCTACAAAGAAAAGCGGCATAGATGTCAGGTGTCAGTCCCAAAATTTAGCTAATATGGATGACCAACCCCCTGCTTTTCCCATCGTCTGAGCTCATGGTCTTTATTTCTTTTTGGTGAACCTCTGAGCAGTGGGGGTGAGACCTGTTCCCACAGATTCAGCTCTAGCAGCGCATTAGTTCCTTTCTGCAAAAGATCAGAATTGGCCCAATTATTAGAAAATGTTTAGGCTAAGTGGAACGAGAACTATTTTAGCATGACAATCACATTTAAGGAGCCAGGCTTAGCCCCTGAATCTCCAGTTGCTGAGAAGGTACAAAATCACGCTGAAACAACCAGAAGTTAGTAATCGATCCAATATGTAGGAATATATTAAGAGAATTCAGTCCAAAAGAGAATTTTTATATTTATTTTAAAGAAGCTGGGCATACCCGATATATGGTTTTCCTTGCAGAATACATTTTCCTTGCGGAATAAGTATGTACATATTTTCCCTCTAAGATACACACAAATAAAAAGTCTAAAGGGAGTAATGATTTATTTCCAGGAGTTTTCAGCTTTTGGATCTTTGCTTTCTTGCTTCCATTAGATTTATGGCAATTAGTTCCATGAGATAATGTCATCAGACCACATGATAATCTTAACTAGTCAAAATGTTTGGTAATTTTTATCCTTTAATTAATTTAATCATTCTGTCTGTGGGGAAAGAATCAAAGAGGCTTTGTCAGAAATGGTGTCGGGTCTCCTGCTTGGACTAGATAACCTACAAGATCCCTTCTAACTCTGTTAATCTTTGACTCTCTTTTTGCCTCTCAGTTCTGGTTGTCAACTTGGGGGCAATATTTCAAGAGACTTCAGCTAGAGTTGTAGTAGAGATCTATGCATCAGGCAACCTGGGGAAGTTGCTATAAGTCAGCTCAGCTGTCCTCATCATAGCATTGATACAAAGGTGGTGAAAGAAAGAAGCAGGAATGTTGTAGAATGAGTGCCAATAGAGAGTCTTCCAGTCCAACTCCCTGTTTGAGCAGGACACCCTACACCATTTCAGACAAATGTGTTCTGACTCAAACCCTTTTTCAATGAAGCAAACAATAACCAAAGGGAACAGAAACCTTTTAATGAGTCTTACGAATCCCCAGTTAAAAGGCTGCTGCAAACTAATTAGCTTTGATAAGCACAAACCTCATCAAAACTGTGCAAGACTGCCAAGAATCTCAGATAAGAAATATTTCACAACATAAGAGTCTTCAAATACCAACTCAAGATACTGCAATGTCCACGAGGCTGGAGTTTCAAATCGTCTTTGCTTCCTACCAAGAACATCCAATTCACAGCTGGCTTTTATCTGTTTGAAGGAGGGGCCATTACCTTGCAGCCTTACTCCTGAGTCACCCATGCTGTTGTAGCTGCTCTTTCTTCCTGCGCTCATGTGCACTTGGCACAGGCTCCTCTGGAACCTTCTCATCGCTGCTGCCAGCCCCCACAATCTCTGAAGGCAGCAATCCACTCTCTAATGGTCCTGGCCCCTCATCTGAGTCCTCGCTCTCCTCAGCCATCCATACCTGCTGCCGGCTAACCACCACAAAATGGTTGTCCAGACTCTTTTTGAAAGCCTCCTGTGGTGGCTTTCCCACAACTTCTGAAGGCAAGCTATTCCATTGGTTTCACTGGTTGGTTCACCATTAAGAAATGTCTCTTTAGTTCTAGGTTGCTTCTTTCCTTGGTCAGTTTCCAAGCATTGTTTCTTGTCTTGCCTTTTGGTGCTTTGAAAAATATTGTAGTTTGACACCCTCATCTTTGTAGGAGCAAGGACACTGCTATCATGTCACCCTGGTCCTTTTTTTTATGAGACTAGACGTACCCAATTCCTATAACCATTCTTCATACGTTTTAGCCTTCAGCCAACTAATCATTTTTGTTGCTCTTCTCTGCATTCTTTCGAGAGTCTCAACATCTTTTTTTATAGGGTGGTGACTATAACTGGATGCAGAGTTCCAAGTGGGGTCTCACTAAGGCTTTGTAAAGCGGTACTAAAACTTCCACTTGATATTGATTCTATCCCTCTGTTAAGGCAGCCTAGGATTGTATTGGCTTCTTTTAGCTGCTGCCACACACTGTCCTGGCAGAAAACTAAAGTATTCAGGAAATGAAAAAGAAAAGCCCAAGCTATCATGGATCTCTTTGTTTTGGGGTCCTGATTTGTTGAGGTAATTCCCCGTTAGGAGAATGAGCGCATATAGGGAGACGTAGTGAGAGAAGTGTTTGAATAATACACACACAGCACACAGATACACTGTACAGTAAATGTTGGTTTTTACTTTCAGCAAAGGTTTAAGCAGTTCAAAATAAGCAGTCCAAAGTCATTCACAGGTAAAATCAGAGTCAAAAGTCAGGTCCCTATTAGGTTATAGTTTCAGGTCACAGTTTTTGTCAAGTCATAGTCTAAATGTTCAAATCTAAGAATAATAGTCAATTAGGAGGAACGGCAATATTCTCCAACAGAAGGAAACGGAGACTCATTGAGACACACTCTCTTCTTATGGCCGTTTGAGAAACCACACCCAATTACACTTTTAGGATTCTCTTAAAGATACAGTTTTAAAATGTCTATTCTGGTTTATATATTTCCAACCCAAATTACTGTTAGGTGACTTATATTCCTAACATGATTCATGTATTACATGGCACATCATATAAGCACATTGTTCTGACCCAGAACTCCAGCAGGATTTGGGCCTTTACTCCTATAATGATTCTACATTGTTCTGACATTGCTTTGACATTGTTGCTCTCGTGGCATTGGCTCACTTCAAGTCATAGTTAGGGCAAATACCCTTGCCTGTCATTTACATTTATTACAATATTTCCACCCCTCACACCAATAAATACCCCCCTTACACGTTTCATGAGCCATTCAGTTGGACGATGAATCATAGGGCGCTAATACGAGCTTTTGATGGGCTGGGGACGAAAACAGCTACCGAACCACTGAGAGGTTGCTTAGTGACATGGTCACTGGAAGGCGAAACAAAAGAATGCATTCTTCTTGGTACACATTTCCCCTGCCATTGCAGTGAAGCATGCTTTTCTCGAGAAGAAAACCCTCATGAAAGCAGACCGCTGTGAAGATCTTAATAGCACTTGTAGGGTTTGATTATTATTAATTCCTTTTCTCCTTTCTTTAATTTGCCAAACGTGCTTCATTATACACATGATTTGGAAGGGAAGGGAAAGCTTTTGCATTTAGCAAAGGACATCCCACTAGCCTTTCTCAGATATACGCCTGCTGAGAAATAAATGAACTTTCTCCTGTGCCTTAAATGAAAGCAGAGCGATAAGAAGAATGGCAAGTCTCCGCTTTCCATTCCAGAGGGAAACAGTGGGTTATCTAACAGCACACAGCATATCTGGTCACAACCAGGGTTTACAGAGGGTTATAAAGACCAGCTTTGTTTCTCCAGGTATAGTAACTAGGATAGAAGATAGGAGCATTTTGGAATGCACTCACCGTGAGCCAGGTTAATTTTTGTCAAGGCTTAAAACTGGGGAAGGGCTCTGGTCTTAGCAACCCACCCTCCATGAATTGGACCAATTCCTTTTGGCATTCTGCTCTAACTGGCTGTCAAACTCAAAACCTTCGCCTTGGAAAGCAGCCTCAACCACAAGACAATTGCATGACTGGAATTCTTTAACAGGAAGAGAGGCACAATTGCAGTAAATCTTGCCTTTTTGAAAAGGAATCAGGGGAATTTCTGCACCACTTCCATTCTTTGCTTTCCTCAAAGGAAATCATTTTTGACCTGCCAACCTTGAAACACTGAGAACAAGGAAGAGAAAGACACCAGTCCTATTCTTGGGCTGCCGGGTTCCGCAGGAACTCACATTTCCTCATCCCTACACAGTTTAAAAAAAGGGAAAGGAAATAAGTTGCTTGCACCTTTTATTTCCCCATCCTTAGCATATTTGTATGTGTCTGATTGGTTGTTCATTTAAAAAAAAAGTTCCAATGGTTCCTTTGAGGGGGAATTAAACCTCGGAAGAGTTTCTTGTTGGTGGTATAGGTGGTCCTTGACTTACAGCCACAGGTAATCCTCGACTTATGACCACAAGTGAGCTCAATGTTTCTGTTGCTAAGGGAGACATGTGAGTTAAGTGAGTTTTTCCTCATTTTACAACCTTTCTTGCCACAATTGTTAAATGAATCACTGCCGTTGTTAAGTTGGTAACAATCGTTGTTGAGTGAATGTGGCTTCCTCGTTGACTTTGCTCTTTCAGAAGGTCACAAAAGGGGATCATGTGATTTTGGGACACTGCAACCATCGTAAATAGTCAGTTGCCAAGCATTAGACTTTTGATCACTGACCATGGCGATGCTGCCAAGGCTGTAAGTCTGAAAAATGGTCACAAGTCCCTTTTTTTAAAGTGAATGGTCACTAAATGAACTGTTGCAAGCCAAGGACTACCTGAACACAGCAGATGATCTCCAAAGAAACGGACTCAGGTTTTGAACCCAACTGACATCATGAGATCACAGAAGATGCTTTTGTCAATGTTACTATAACGTTGGTTTGGAGAAGGACACCGAAATAAGAACAAGTATCAATAGGAGCAATAGCAACAGCACTTCGATTCAGATGCCACTGCACAGTGCTTCACAGCCCTCTCTAAGCGGTTTGCAGAGTCAGCCTATTGCCCCCAACAATCTGGGTCCTCATTTTATCCACTTCAGAAGGATGGAAGGGACTCAGTTGGAACTCGGACCACTCTTAGCTTGACGACCTTTAACCGTCTTAATCGGACGTTAAAACGTAAGATTCCTCTGTGCCACCACGGCTCTGGTGATCAGAGCTATGCATGTGTGCTCTGAAATAAGCTCAATTCTGTTCCAAGGAGCTTACTTTAAAGTCCATGCTCAGAGCAGAATCTCCCACATCCAGTCTCTAACCTTGAATGCAGGAAACGTCAATGGCAAAGTTGTTTTATCTGGTTTGTGCTTCACTTACCTTAGGTGTTAATCAGTGGCAACCTTCAGATCATTGGTTATGTTTGTCTTACCATGTTTCCCTGCACCCTCAATGCCACCTTCAGTCTCATCATGAGCAGGATAAGTTCTTAATTTAGCCTTGTATCATTGCAACTTTGAGATATTCACTCGCTTTAAAGGGCCCCAAGCACATTTTGGTACATGTATTCTGGGCCAGTTTCACCTGCATGCGATCAAAACTCTATTCCAATGGTGGCTAAACTTTTTGCGCTCCTGTGCCAAAAATTGTGCGCGCGCTGTGCTGGCACACAGAAGGCAATGCGCCCCCCCCCCCCCCTGCACGTGCAATTCNCCCACCCCCGCTGCCCCTTTACCTGCACTGCGCCTCACAGCTGATTTTCGGTCAGTTTGAGGCCTTTTTCGGCCTCCCAGAGGCTTGAGGAAGGCTTCTGCAGGCTTTGCAGGCTGATTTTGTCACTTCCAATATTTTCAGAAAAACAGGATGTGACAAAACGGGGTCCACAAAGCGGAAGAACGGAAAAACAGGAAGTGACAATTTTCGGCCTACAAAGCCTGCAGAAGCCTTCCTCAAGCCTTTGGGAGGCTGAAAAAGGCCTCAAACCGGCTGAAAATCAGCTGTGAGGTGCGCGCATGTGCGGTGAGGTAAGTTTGCCTGCAGCTCGCGTGCCTGCACAAACGGCTCTGCGATCACGTAGCTAGTCTGTACAGGCAGTTCAATACACCTTCCCATTGCTGGTTTGATGATAGAGTCGCTCCTTCGCATTGGTTCCTGGCATGAAACGAGCTGCCTTCTTGTTTTAATTTCAGGCAGCAAAATCTCACAGGCCAACCTTCATAAAGCTGAATGGCAATCATTTGGAATCATTCATCTGGAGGGGGCTTAAGGGGGACATACACGCATATACCCACACAGAGACGCCCAAGCTTGCAACAGTGTGCATTCACTGCTGGCAACAGAGGCAACCCCAGGTTTTAACCTGACATCAAAATGATAAGAGCATTGGGCCATTGTACTGGAAGAGCTGATCTCTTAACCAAAAAAGGACGGGACTTGAAACGTTACTTTTGTCATCATGAAGAAGAGGGAGTCAAACTATTCTCCTAAGCACCCGAGGGCAGGACAAGAAAAAATGGATGGAAACTAATTAAGGAGGGAAGCAACCTAGCAGTAAGGAGAAATTTTCTGCCAGTTAGAATAAGTCAGAATCAGTGGAACAATTTGCCTCCAGAAGTTGTGGCTGTTCTAAGACTAGAAGTTTTAAAGAAAAGATTGGACAACCACTTGTCTGAAATAGTACAGGGCAGTGGTGGCTAACCTTTTTCGGCTCCCATGCCGATAACTGATGCAACCCAGAAGGCAATGCATGTTGCCCCCCCATGCCCCCTACGCATGCACATGCAACCCCCCTCAATGCTACACAATGTCTCTGTGTAGCGGCGCACGATCCCCCCTCATGCACCGTGCATCTGCGCATGCGTTTGCAATACCCTTGCGCACAACCTGTCTGCACATTACATGTTGTGATCCCCCTTGTGCGCAGAGCATTGTGCAATCGCGTGCACACATCCTCCTCATGTCTGCGCACATGCGTGTGCGTTCTCCCGTGCACCCCCTCTGCCCCTTGTGCATATGTACCAGATACCTGATAATCAGCTGTCAGACGGCAGTGGGCTCTCCCGGGTGACTTCTCGCGTGCCCCGGGAAATGGCTCTGCATGCCACTTCCGGCCCGTGTGGCAATAGGTTCGCCAACAGTCTCCTGCACGGAGCAGGGAGGTTTGACTAGAAGCCCTCCAAGTCCCTTCCAACTCTGTTATTCTGTATTTCATTTGCCTTCCTTGTTCTCCATCCTCCCCCCCCCGAGCTCTGTGTGACAGCATTCCTTCACAGATGGTCCTTGAAGGCCATGCATCTCACTAAGGTTCCTTCACAGTATAATCATAGTTTCTTGGAGGAACAAGGAACTGTGTGCTAGAAGGTATAGTAATCCTGATGGCCTCCTTCCCACGACATATTAAGCCCAAATTAAATCAGATTCATTCTGTTCCCAGCCGGTACATTCATGTTTCTTTAGCATGACCCAACGCAGGAAAACAATGAAAGCGAAAGGAAGGGATGGAAGTGTTCAGCGGGGGATTCCCCAACTTTGCCTTTCCCGATGCAGAGAGCTGATCGTTATTTATGTGCAGAGCGCAGCAGCCTTACCATGGCTTCGGCAGTTCCATTTATTCTGTGGCATGAAATTAACAAGCAATTCTCTTGTGTTTCAGTGGTGCTGGATTTATGGTAATCAGAAATAATGAGAAAGACTGGTGAGGTGGAGGATGGGTTGGTTGAAGGGAGAAGGGGGAACTGGAGCAGGAGAGAGAAAGAGAGAGAGAGAAAATCAGGCAGAAGTGACTCTGCCTGTCTCTTTTGCTTTCTTGGAGAAGTCCAAAACAGGTGTCCTTTGTTCTCCTTGCCTCTTGCTGCAATGCTGACAGACTGCCTGAAAGATCAGGAACTCTTCCCAATGGGAGAAACTGGTTCAATGTTACACAGCAGCCAGTCTTGAATAGTGATAGCATTTAGCAATAGCACTTAGACTTATATAATGCTTCACAGTGCTTTACAGCCCTCTCGAAGCACCATATGCAGTCAGTATCAAGGGAAAGGTTCCCCTCACACATATGTACTAGTTGTTCCTGACTCTCGGGGTGGTGCTTATCTCCGTTACAATGCCAAAGAGTCAGCGCTGTCCAAAGATGTCTCTGTGGTCATGTGGCCAGCATGACTAAATGCCAAAGGCGCACAGAACACTGTTACCTTCCCACCAAAGTTATTCTTCTACTTGCATTTTTACGTGCTTTCAAACTGCTAGGTTGGCAGAAGCTGGGACAAGTCATGGGAGCTCCCTCAGTTACATGGCGCTAAGGATTCAAACCGTCAAACTGCCGACCTTTCTGATTGACAAACTCAGCGTCTTAGCCACTGAGCCACCTCGTCTTTACACAGTCAGCATACTGCCCCTCAAAATTCTCATTTTACTAATCTTGGAAGCTGAGTCAACCTCAAGCCGGTCAGAATTGAAGTGCTAGCAGTGAGCAGTGAATTACCCTGCAGTACTGCGTTCTAACTACTGCGCTACCACGGCCAGTCATTCTCCAAATTCATGCCTATCCCTATAGATCCCGTGACTTCACCTTGGCAGATCACTTGGGGGAACCAGACAGCTGCATTGCAAACAAGGAAGAGGGAATGGAAACAGATTTTCCTGGGCTTCAAATGCCCCCACCCCCAGCCCCCAAAGATTGGACTGCAAAAAGCAGTTTCCAAGATTGGGGGTGTGTGTGCAGAAACAGATGTCACAGCTTTAACATTCCTTTGATCCTTTGGCTGGAGGACTGGAATGGCAGATATATGTCCACTGTGCTTGCTAGGCTGCTGGAATGCCCTTGGCATATGCTGATGGAATGGCATCGGATGCCAAGGGATAGAATTATGGGACAGAGATGGGGGAGCACAAGGGAAGGAGGAGCTCATCCATCATCTGCTGGACTTTTTCTATGTATACAATGCAACTTAAAACTTCTCCCCATCCTGACGGACACCAGGAGGCAAAGAAGAACCACAAAGTCTGTCAGCCAGCGCCCCAAAAGTAAAATGAACACAGGTAGCCCTCGACTTACCACACAGTTCATTTAGTGAGCGTTTAAAGTTACACGGCGTTGAAAAGAGGGACTTAGGAATGTTTTTCAGACTTACAACGGTTGCTGCATCTCCCTAGTCACGTGATCAAAATTCAGATACTCGGCAATTGAGTTATAACGGTTTGCAGTGTCCCTGGGGTCACGTGATCAGCTTCTGTGACCTTCTGACAAACAAAGTCAACGAGGAAGCCAGATTTCCCTTCACAACAGTGTTGCTAACTTCACAACTGCAGTGATTCACTTCACACCGGTGGCCAGAAAAGTTGTAAAATGGGGCAAAACTCATTTAACGGACGTATCATTTAGCAACAGTGAGGCTGGGCTCGATTGTGATTGTAAATTGAGGATTCCCTGGATCACCTGTTTTCTTCTGATGACCGCTGCAACCAACTCGGGTCAAAAGCCTGATGGAATAACATGTGTATATTTCTTAACTTTTGAAAGGCAGCAGGCTCGTGGCTGTAGAAGGGTGTTCCGGAGGGGAGTCTATCACAGAGAAGACCATCCCTTTTGACCATCCGCTGACTCTTCCCGAGCTGGGTGCAAAATGCAATCCTGTTGTTGGCAGGTATATTGGGAAAAATATAATCTCCTTTTAATCCCCAGCAATTGCAGTGTTTTTGCAGTAGGGGAGACCATCCGTTTCACCCCCCCAAGGCTCTGTTTCTCATGACAGTTTGTGTAACAACTATAAAAAAAGAGGAGCCGATCGAGAGCAGCATCTTGAGTCTCCGCCTGCAGGCCTTCCAATCCAACTCTTCATCTGGCTGAAACCTGACAGGTGGCACAGCTCCACAATGTGATGAGATGCCCAAACATCCTTTCAGTCTGGCCAGATGTTTGTAGCGGTTCAGCCTCTTCCCCATAATGAAGCCTTCTCGGTGCTTTGCATCGGCTATTCTCACCACAGTCTTGTTTGTCATCCCTTGGTGACATTTCCAGTTCAACGTGACAATAGGCTCATCATTTAAAGTACACACACACACACACACACACAAAACCAGCAAATTGCTCTCCTGCAGGATGGCCTTGCTGATGACTCTCATGTCTATTTTGCCTCCAATGACTGTCACAGCTTCCTTCCTCCTGAGCCATCTTTTTGTTTGCACTGCTTTTTATTTCTTTTAATTTGTTTCCATATGTTGCACCGGTGTGCTCTCTAAGACTTCATTTTCCTTGGCAACTGATCTTCAAGGATTTCATTCACATTATTTTTAATGAAATTATGCTGGAATTTCTTACTGACATTTTTGCCCCCCCCCCCCCCCC
>BHFT01023698.1:33229-44905 GCA_004320025.1 Laticauda laticaudata | reverse complement strand
GGTTTTTTTTTTTTCTGTTTCCCCTTGCAATGGTGTTTGAATGATGCCCGGACTTATTTTTATTATAAATATTGCCTGTGTTTAAGGGACATGTTTGCCCAAGATGTAGGGTGGCATGTAGCCTTTCCTCCCACACACACCCTTGGCTTGCTTTTTAAATCTTAAGCTGCAGGATTTGGGTCTCTTGAATATGTAACAGCCGTGTGATCATTGTCTGTCTTTTGCAATTCTCTGTGTTGCACAAGTTAGTAGACAAATGCTAACCACACATGAATATCAATTGGGTGCCATAAAGGAACAGCTGCAACCGCCTATAAATGGTTTAATCCTGTTAGGAATGAAATAGCCATAACTTCTCCATTCCTTCAGTTCTCTGGAAAGAAAGGGGACAGAAATGAATGTTGTCCTCCCTTTTGAAAAAAACCTGAATGCCCTCCAGCCATTTGAAGTCTGGCATTCTTCAGGGACTTACTTATACTCTTCATATTAAAGGAGTTCAGGGATTGTATTTCTCACTCAGTTTTACAATGTGTTTTCAGTTTTACAATTACCTCCTGGCCATACCATTTCAGGGTGTTGAAAGTATAGAAGCCATCCTGCAAATAAAGCCACTGGCTTTCCAGGGCTTCGGCTTATAAACAAGGTCTAATATGTTGAATTTCTTACCAGCTCGGCCCATTAAGCAAGAATAGGTGCAGAAGGAAAGCAGGACTCCAATTGAGTCTCAATGCCTCTAACAAATTTCCATTTTGGTTAGAACTAGTTGGTTTGGTGTGATGGCTTGGGGAGGGGATTAATGAAGTGCACTTTAATTAAATAATTGGCCAGGAGAAGGGAAAAACGTACACCAATAAGGCACCCAGGAATGCCTGAGTAAGCAAAGTTTCCAAGATCATTGCAGGAAATGTTCCAACCCATGAGACATTGAGCAGGGGAAATCTGCATGACTCCTTTCAGGAGTAAACTTCATCAGGTTCAGCAGGATTTCCTTGGGGTGGATGGATGGTGGGGGGGTAAATACAATGTTTAAAATATTAGCCGCTTAGAGAAAGTGTGCTGAGATTTTCCTCCCCAGAAACACATGCTGGTTTTCTAAAAATGCACCCAATGGGCATGCTTGCAAAGAAATTATCTTGTTATTTGCCCATTGTGGATTTTGAAATCAAGGTTAGGGGAAGGTGTCCCTTCTCCCCCATAATGTGTGGTGGAGGCCCCATCCTTTTGTCTTCTAAACCGGAGACAGGTGTGATATGTGTGGGCAGGTGAGTTGATGCTTCCACTTAGGTGCTGAGCATTTGCATAAGCTTTCTGGGGTCTCTTAAGCATCCAGTGTAGACATTTTGGAGGATTTTCACTTCTACCTGTGGCTCAATGGTTAGTGCTGTTCTAGCTGCTCCTTTCTCTGGGGTGCATTAATTTGGGGTTAAGCAAAAGGGCTGTTCGAGCCTGGAAGGCTGGAGCAATATAGTTTAAGCGGATAATCCAGAGAGCTTCAAACAATAGGAGGAGAGCACTTTCTGTTTGTTCTTTCTTTTCTGGGTTTCCAACCCTTACAAAATTCACTCAGTCCTGCCATTAGGAGCAAAACCAAGCTACCTTCTGTCTTGCATTCCTCTCAGAAGCATCTCATGCTTCAGGGACACAGCCTAACAACCTGCAATAGGATGTGTCCTATTTTGTTTTATTGGGTTTTTTTTTAAAGAAAGTGTGTTTTTATTTCCTGACAGTTAGAACAATTAATCGGTGGAACAATTTGCCTCCAGAAGTTGTGAATGCTCCAACACTGGATATTTTAAAAAAGATGTTGTGGATAATCATTTGTCTGAAGATGGTGTAGGGTTTCCTGCCTAAGCAGGAGGGAAGGGTTGGACTAGAAGACCTCCGAGGTCCTTTCCAATGCTGTTACTCTATTTCTATTTTGGGGGGACCGAGAGAAAGATCTTTTTGGATTTTTCTCCTTGATTTTTTTTTCCCCCTTCAGCAAGAGACTCATGGCATCTTCACCTGTTGGACAGATTCTCAGAGATAGCCTTCCCAGAATGCTGTGCTCTAGGGAACGCTGGCTGGGGAATTGTGGGAGTGAAAATCCTCCTATTTTGGAGTGCATCCACTTTGGAGAGCAGCTGCTTTTGAATCATTTGTCTTGAGGTGATGAACTTTGATGATGTTGGTGTTGGTGGTTGCTTTTTTAAAAAAGCCCAGCAGGCATGACTTTGGGAAATCAACATTTTTCCAGCCTTTGGTGCAAGTGAGATCTATTTCTGACTTTTAAAACCCGGCCACGGTGCCTTCACATCTCCCTTCAATATCTACGTCTGTGTGGCACTGATAACAAGATGTAGTCCCCAGTGGTAACACTGAGTCACAGTGACTTCAATCTAACTCATCAAGATAACATCTGATTGCATTCGTGCCTCTAATTATTTTTTTCCTGGCTGTTGTTTACTGATAACTTTTCTCCCTTCCTGCTCTTTCCTCTTTTCTCTCAATTTTCTTTTTCCTGGGCGAGAGATAAATCACTTGCTGTCTTTCAGTTAACCAATGAAAGGTCAAGAAATGGGGGTGCATTTTATAATGTTCCTTTCAAAAACATGCTCCTCGGTTCTGGCCTGGCAGGAATGGGTGTTTGATCCTAACAGATAACACATAATCAGAGTTGGAAGGGATCTTGTAGGTCATCTAGTCTATCCCCCGCCCAAGCAGGAGACCCTACACCATTTCTAACAGATGGGAGCCCAGTCTCTTCTTGAAAGCCTCCAGTGATAAAGCTCCAGTTTCTGAAGGCAACTTCTGTTCCATTGGTTGATTGTTCTGTCAGAAAATGTCTGCTTATTTTCAGATTAAATCTCTCCTTGTTCAGTTGCCATCCATTATTCCTTGTCTGGCCTTCGGGTGCTTTAGGAAAGAGCTTGACTCCCTTTTCTCTGTGGCAGCCCCTCAAATATTGGCAGACTGCTATCATGTCTCCCCTGGTCCTCCTCTTCACTAGAGTAGACATAACCAGTTCCTGCAAGCATTCGTCGTACGTTTTATCCTCCACTCCCCTAATCATCTTGATTGCTCTTCTCTGCACTCTTTCCAAAGTCTCAACATCTTTTTTATAGTGTGGTGACCAAAACTGGATGCAGTTGTGGCCTTCCTAAGGCTTTATCGAGTTATATTTATAGAGTGATCCTGCCAGATGGGTGGGCTTCATTTCCCAGAATTCCTGGCCTTCAAAGCCTTGCTGAGAATCCTGGGAGGCTGAGACAGAGAAGAGAAGAATGACTTGGGAATGCAGAGTAGAGATAGGATGTCCCAAGCTGTCAGATATCATGAGAAAGATGAACCAGCTAAGGAACAATAACCTACTAGATGGATCTTTTTTTGAATACTGTATTTATCTGGCAAATTGAGTTCACAAGATAATTGGCCTGCAGAAATCCTAGCTGCTGGGGAACAAGCCCGATGCCAGGTAATTGACTCCAGTGGCTGTTTATAAGTGTGTATTATCTAGATAGAACACCTTTGGGCAGGCTGAAGGAACATAACCGGGTTTTACTGCTATGGGAAATGACATGGAACAATCTCCCTGCCGATTTCCCTCTCTGCTTTCCCCCATTTCTGTGAATCCATTTCAATAATTTTTCTGATCCTTATTACTAAAGGAAATGCATTTGCATACTCTTTTTTTTTCCAGTTCATGGATTTTCACATTATTATTTTTTTCTTCCCCCATTTTCTGCAGGCTGAACTATATCTCGGGTAACTAGATATACCGACTGTTCTCAGCAGCAGAAAAACAAAAAACAAAACAAAACAAAAAAACTAACACACAAAAACCAAACCCAACCAAAACCAAAACACGGGGAATATTTTCTTCCCTCTCCTTTATTCCACACTTGTTGTTCTTGTGTGTGTGTGTGTGTGTCGGATCCACAAACCTTGTTCTGCTTATGAGAGATAACACCCAAGAGCCTTCGCTGTCAAAAAGAGCCAAGCCATCAATCACCTTCTGCATATGGATGGGAAAAATCAGGCCTCTCTCTCTGAGAAATGCCCTCTTGACTAGTGTGCGGTTTGAGGATGACGTAAGGTTCTCACTTTGCTTTCCTTCTGTCCTGCAGAATTGCAGAGTACTCCTACGGGCACCAAAAGAAATCCTCCAAGAAGAAAAAAATCAGCAAGAATGACATCCGCCTAGTGCCCCGGGATGTAGAGGAGACTGATAAAATGAACGTTGTCAGCTGTTCCTCCTTGACGTCATCCCTCAACTACTTTGACTATCACCAACAAACTCTGCCTCTGGGTTGCCGCCGATCAGAAAGCACCTTTCTCAACGTGGAGAACCAAAACAACCGGAACGCCGCCTCCAACCACAACTACCACCACACCTTCACGGGTCAGGGACCTCAACAGCCAGATCTCATTATCAATGGGATGCCTCTCCCAGAGGTGAGCACTTCTCTTGGATGGAAGAGGGCTTCCAGAAAGTCCCCAAACTGCAACAATGAACGAGCTTTGGGTGCAACTGGTGGCTTGGGGATGGGTGGGGTGCTAAATAGAAACCAAGCATTTCTGAGTTGGATGTTTGGCTGCCATCTTGGGTGACTTTTTAAAAAATCTTTTAAAATTTTTTTCCCGAAGGTGAGGTTCTCCAGATGACCTGAACTCCCATTTGCATCATCTTCATGATGAGAACGGCAGGGTCCAGAGTATTTGGAGCATGCCAAGTTGGGCGTGACAGGCCCACCGAAGAGAAGTAGCTGTTAGCTATGATAACAATGCCAGGTTATGTCCAGATTCCTCCTGAATCCATGCAAGTTTTTGAGTGCAGAAAATTGGTGTGTATTGGCTGTCTCTACAGGCTTTTCTGATTGGCCACTCTGGGAAACAGATTTAATGAGTCTTGAGCCGAGTTAACACCGAGCTTGTTTACATTCGCTACAGTTTGGACTTCTTGTTTGGACTTCTTGTTAAATGCATGGATTTGATTTGACTTGAGTTTGTTATGTGGAGAACCATTGTATTCTTTGCATTGTTGTGGCTTTCTCAGGGGTTTTTCTTCCACCCAACATGGTTTAGCACGGTTGTAAAGCTAGACTGAATAATGTATCAGCAGTTAGTACATGCCAGTGTTGTATTGATGATGACAGGTTGGATCCATGCAGATGGAATGGTGATGGGCAAAGGACGTAGAGGTTTGAAGTGCTTTTTTTTTTTTAAATTCACCAAACATTGCAAATTCTTCATGATGTCCTCATCTGTCTTTGTAAAAAGAAAAAAAGAGAACAATTCTTATTGTTCCAGTGCTAAGGACAGCAGGCTCTTGACTTAACTCTAAAGCCTGCCAAATTCAGAGAAGGACCCTAAATAACTTGGTCAGATATGGCAGTATTAGTGTCCTGTCCTTGTTGGAGTCTGATACTGAGGGGGAGATTTAGCAGTTGACAGGGAGTGGGAATGGGGCTCTGGTGGCTGTGGAAGAAATGGGGGAAGGGCACCGTCCCGCTGGGCCTTCAGAGGAAGACCAAGGACCACCCCCCTCTTCATCCTAGGGCACTCAGGGAGGAATGGAGAAGGGAGCAATATGGCTTATGGGAGAGAAAAGGGCCCTGATCCCTTTCATTAGTTGCAGCTGAGAGAATAGGATATAAGAAGGGCGTTTGCACACATCACCTTGCTGGAAGCAAAGCATGCATTATCTTTGTCGAGGCTTCTCTGGGTTTTGGCGTTCTCCCAACTGTGGGTGCTGCATTATCCTTTGAAAGTCTGTAATTTATCATCCTGGCCTGCCATGTTAATTACTTCAGTGTGGTTTGTGGTTTTTTTGTATTTCTTTCTTTCTTTTATCTTTACTTTGGGTTCGGACTGCATTTCTGCCCTTCGTAGACTGTTTTTTGAAGAATTTGATATCCAGCCGGGGATAATTGAACATTGGGGCCAACTTGGAGATATTAAAGGGAATTTATTCTACTTTGGTGACTTTATTATTTTTGTGTTGCACCCTGGGTCATCACAATTAGCTTCCAGAGTTTGCTAGTTACTGTAGAATTACTCCTGTTCTTTCTGGGGTTTAGGCTGTTAATACCAATGTGTATGAGGCCAAAATGATGCTACCAACACCTGAGTGAGTAACGCAGTTAACTTTCTGCAGGTAGTCCTTGGCTTCTCACCACAATTGAGCCCAACATTTCTGTTGCTAGGTGAGACAGTTGTTTAGTGAGTTTTGTCTTTCCTTGCCCAGTTGTTAAGTGAATCACTGCAGCTGTTGAGCTAAGTAAACACGGTTGTTAAGTAAATCTGCTTTGCCATTGACTTTGCTTATCAGAAGGTCGCAAAAGGGGATCATGTGACCCTGGGACACTGCAAAGGTCATAAATGTGAGTCACCAAATGCTCATTAATAGAAATAGATAGAAATAGAATTCTTTATTGGCCAAGTGTGGTTGGACACACAAGGAATTTGTCTTGGTGCAAGGAGTGCTCTCAGCTGGTACATAAAAGAAAAGAGACATTCTCAAGGAATCATCAGGTATGACACTTAATGTTAGTCACGAGGGGGTACAATCAGCAATCAAATCATACTAGAAAACAGTCCGTATAAATCGTAAGAATACAAGCGACAAAGTTACAGTCATACAGTCCAAATGGGGAGGGATGGGGGTGATAAGGAGTGATAAGAAGATTATAATAATAGTAGTGCAGACGTAAATAGTTGGACAAAGGTTGAGGAAATTATTTGTTTAGCAGAATGATGTATTTGGGGAAAAACTCTCCTTTGTGTCTAGTGTTCTGGTGTGCAGTGCTCTAGTTTGTTTTGCAGGGAATGAGTTGAAACATTTATGTTCCGGGATGTGAGGGGTCTGTATGGATTTTCACAGCCCTCTTTTTGAACTCGTGCAGTATTAACAGGTCACTCAATGGAGACAGGGTTGGTAGTAATTGTATTGTCTGCAGTCCTAGTTTACTCTCTGAAGTCTGGGTTTGTCTTGTTGGGTTGCAGAAGCCAAACCGGACAGTATAGAGGTGCAGATGACAGACTCAATAATTCCTCTGTAGAACTGGATCAGCAGCTCCTTGGGCAGTTTGAGCTTTGTGAGTTGGCGCAGGAAGAACATTCTTTGTTGTGCTTTTTTGATCATGTTTTTGATGTTAGGTGTCCATTTTAGGTCATGTGATAAAGTAGTATAGTAGTAACATTTGGGTCAAAAGAAAAGGCCTGGAATGTCTCTGGCTGAAGGTCTGGTTGGAACATGATTAGATGCATGTTGGTCCTTATTAAACAAGCTACAATTTTAGGCAAGTCTTGCTTTAATAGCAGATGGAAAATGCAACCAGGGTATTACATTCAGGTCACAAAGCTTAAACCACTTTCTAGTTGCTCAGGATTTTAAGTGGTAAACTAACCACACTGGCTGCGGTTACAAAATACATTATGCACTATACTTGAATTAGTTACATATGTTATGACAACCACCAGTGGACATGAAATGACTTCAGTAGGAAATAGGTTTATGTTGCAAAGTTTAATCGGGGAATTCATGCAGGAAGACAAACGTCTAAAAAATCAGAGTTCCATGTCAAATGTTCTCATGTTTGTTTCTGTTGCATCGTATACTACTGATGAAGGAAGAATTTGTTTTGTCCTCAAAGTCTTTGGAAACAGGTCCCCAAATCCAGTGAATAAATGGGAGGTAAAGCTGTTTTCTTGTTTGGCGTTGTCAGATGTGTGTTAAATCTGCTAGGCAAGATCAGGCAAGCAAGAATTAACAAGAGACCCCAGCAAGGTATCTTCAAGCCAGTCTTGGAGTAAATACAAAACCTTTGAAAGAGCAGAAGCAACTTCCAACTCTCACTTAACTCCATTAAAGTGGAATCTCTTTAAACTGGTGCTTTTTCAAACTTGGCAACTTTAAGATGTGTGAATTTCAAACTCCCAGAATTCACCAACCAGCAGAAAACACTGATTTAAATGATCTGAAATGCTTCTTCTCAGGTTTCTCTGTACACTGGGTCATGTTGCAATTTATGAGATGAAATGCCCAAGATTGGCCTAAGGTCTCTTGATGGTTCCTCTTCCTTCCATTCCTTTCCCAGACTTCTCAAAGTTTTTCACAGTGACAGTGATTGTCTTCTACTCGGATTACAGAATTGCTTGGTAGATGATGATGATGCTACACCTTACTACAAAATGAGGAGAAGCCTTCTCTGTGCCTTGTTGTTAGAGAGGTGAGAAGCTTTGAAATGGAGGTCTATGGAGATTCTCAGTCATCCAGGTCATGGTTGTCCCCAAGGGGCTTTTTCAAGAAGCAACTGGACTTTCAGATTTTTCTTTGAAGACATTTCGCTTCTCATCCAAGAGCTCGTTATCAGTACTGAGGAAGTTTCTTGGATGAGAAGCGAAACGTCTTCAAAGAAAAACCAGGAAGTCCAGTTGCTTCTTGAAAAAAAGCACCTTTGGGACTTGGAAATGGAGGAAACTTAGGGACATAGCTCTGGTCATATGGTGAGACAGTCATCTTGCATGCAGGAGTTCTGTGTTTCTAGCATCTTCAAGATCAGGGACTGTTGTAGCTTTTGATAAGCCATGACTTGAAGCATCCCTTATTGACTATACTGATGAGGACTCAGTTCTTCAACCTGGAGGTAACAAATGATGGGGAGATGTTCTTTTTTCTTTGAACTTTTGGGATTAGCTACCTATCAGAGTCAACAGTGTAGAAATTCCTGGATTAATTTTATGATCTGGTATAAAGAGCCATAGAGATTTTGAACTTTCAGTAAGGACATTGAGATTTGGCTGCTAGGTGCTTGAGGAGATGTAGAATGGATTGTATGACTGACACCATTACATGTTTCCTTGAAATGAAGCTACTCATCCAAGGATACTCTTCCTCCATCCATCCTTTTAAATTTTGAAGTGGAAATACCTTATTTTCCCCATCTTCTTGGGGTTGAGATGGTTGTTGGAGAAACATGCTGGGATATATCAAAGGTTTTTTTCTCAGAAGATAAGCTCTTTTTTTTCTCACTGCTGGGAGTTGAAATACTCATTCGGCTACAGTATGTGCCCAGTCCTGTTGGATATTTTTTGATTAACACGGGTTTGCTTCTCTTTGAATTATTACTTGACATTAAGTAAATATCAAGTAATTTTTTTATAATGGCATTGTCACATTTCTTACTTTTCATAGAATAACAAAGCTAAGAAGCAGGTGATATTGATGAATATATACAGAGAGAGAGAGAGACAGAGAGAGACAGAGAGAGAGAGAGAGGGAGAGGGGAGAGAGAGAGAGACAGACAATGGCTGGGTCCACACAAGAGATTTGGAAGCTGTAGTTGCACAAATTGCTAAGACAAGCTCAGCTTTATCTTGAATATTTACTTTTGGGTAGAGTTTTGCACAAATCCATTTGTTAATTTATCCTCCTGTGTATTAAGTGAATGTGGAAAAGGAATCCTTTTGGTAACTGTTAGTAACTCAGATACGTGGAATGCAGAACTATGTTTTTAATAAACTTTAAGATACGTTTGTGTTGGGCAAACACAATCTGTTACTTTGTTTGAAACAACCTGGTATTGGATTAATGTGACGTGGGAACAAGAATGTTGAACGGGTGCCGAGAATTCACCATTTTAATTTATTTTAGTATGTGTTTCTTTGAGTCAGTTTTTTACTCTGGCTGACTGCTTGGATAAGCCCCTGCAGTTTTCTGGGCAAAGATTTCAGAAATGATTTTCCATTGCCTCCTTCCTAGAGACAACTGAGAGAGAGTGACTGATCCAAAGTCACCCACTTGGCTTGGTGCTTAAGGTGCAATGAGAACTGTCATTCTTCTGGTTTCTAGCCTAGTTGCTTAAATACGACACCAAACTGGTACTCAGAAAGCTACCATAGTGGAATAATGATCACCAATGACTGAATGAGCAGATCAATTACCAGATTTATTCATTCCTACCCAGCACACAATAAATGTAGTATGTTTTGGTTTTGGCCGAACAATTTAAATAGAGGCAGTCTTGGACATTCTTCATTGGGTTGAAGTAAGTACCAGGGAAGAAAAAGAGAGTTGATGGGGCTTATTTCTACCCTGGCTTCATGCTACAGTTTGGAAATCTGACAGCTGCTTCTACATTAGTTTATTTCTGCTTACTAGATGCTTAAGATCAATCTTTCTACCTGTTGACTTCAGTCTCTCCAACTGCAGTATTGTGATGATGGTGTCTTCTTTGATGGGGGATGGTAGTGGAATAGGGAACCTCTTGGTGGCTAATTTTCCCAGACAGCATAAATTAAGATGGAAAGTTGGTTAAGATGAATACAAGCAACTCTTTTTGGTCTCCATCCTTGAGTTCTGTGAGAAATATGGAGACTATCTCCCTAATGTTTGCTTTGTTGATATTAATCCATCCAACCCAACCCAGCCCAACCCAACCCAACCCAACCAAATGTCTTCCAACAGTCCTTGCCTTTTCTTCTCTTTCTGATCTTCTGACTGCGTTTTGCTTTGTGTTTTCCCTTTTCAGATTGCATCATATTCAATAATTTTATATGCCAAGCCCAGCACTTGGCCTCTTTAAGATTACTAGTACCAAGGCAACTTCTGAACCTCTGCAGAAGTGCTTGGAGCCAATAGTGAACTCAACAGATTGTAGCAGTTGGCAGTGAGGGAGAATTTTAAAAAAATGCAATTAAGGGCACACAGCAGATGTAATATCACACCGTTCCAGAGAATTAAATCTCCATGTCAGTGCCAGCGTTGATACGGGATGTATAGTCAAGTTGCTCCACTGCAATTGAATGGCATTGACCTGTGAATAATCATCCAGGTATTCTGAAGGTAGCTGCTCTTATGATATTGTACTTGGGTTATTATTTGATTATTTGACAACTGCGATGAGATGGAAGAAGAGCAAATGTTTGAATTTCACAGGATTCTTTTAAGTAGTGGAGCTGAAGCAAAAGGATGCCTACCAATCAATGTGCAATCAAGGCTTCAAGGAAAGATCTTTGTGGCAATTAAGCAATCTAGGAAAGCTATTTTGATGGATCCTTGAGAAGTTCTTCCAAATTTCTTTTGGTGATGTTTTTGAAGCCTGCTTTCTTATTGGACGTGATGAAGGGGGTTTCTGCTAGCAGCACTGCTTTCTCACTAGACTGAATGTTCCTTAGTTGCCTGCATTTTCCAAGACTGAAAAAAAAATCCCATAGGAAGCTTCTTCCTTTCTCCTCTTTGACATTTAATGTCTGTGCAGGAAGCCAAAGAGGCTACAAAGTGCCAGAAAGATTATAGTATAATGGAAGACAGGATATACATCACACTCCTTTGCCATTTTGCAACCGAACGTCTGTGTTTGCAGAACAGGCTTAGCAAAATATTTGTACAGTGTGCAAAACTTGGTGAGTTCCAAGTTCCAAACCTTGATTTGTTTTGGTGTTCTTGGACTATTGTGCCAAACCAGGCATTATGAATATGGTAATAGTTTATGCTCCAACTCTGGAGGTTATTAGGAAGACATTGGAGAGCCATTTGTCTGAAATGGTATAGAGTTTCCGGTATAATGGTATGAAATGGTATAGGGTTGGACTAGAAGACCTCCATTGTCCTTTTCAACTCTTCTCTTTTCTCTTCTCTTCTCTTCTCTTCTCTTCTCTTCTCTTCTCTTCTCTTCTCTTCTCTTCTCTTCTCTT
>BHFT01023698.1:0-33218 GCA_004320025.1 Laticauda laticaudata | reverse complement strand
ATTCTATTCTATTCTATTCTATTCTATTCTATTCTATTCTATTCTATTCTATTCTATTCTATTCTATTCTATTCTATTCTATTCTATTCTATTCCATTCCATTCCACTCCACTCCACTCCACTCCACTCCACTCCACTCTACGGTTCAAGAAGTTGAGAAAATGGCAGCTTGCATTGGCCTTTGGAACAGTGTCAACAATAACTTTTAACCACATTACAGAGTTACTTGTGGCATGAATGGTAGGCTCAACTTGGAAGGGAAAACTGAATGGCACTTTGTACAACTAGCGTTTTAGAGGCAGAGTTGCAGAGGCGTTTCTTCCTTCCTCTTAGTTGTGAGCCTGGTATAACAAAGGACTGTTTTTTTCCTTGACATCAGCACTCTTTATAAAGATGACGATGAGGACCAAAATAAGGATAATAATTCTCAAGCAGCTACCTGTTTCAAAGCAAGTCGTTGCTGAGCTTATGGCATAGAAATGGTTGTTCTAATTGGTACTACTTGTCAGCAAAGATTTTGGAAAGTTTGAGTGGAACTGCGAGGAGGAGAGAGGACTGATTGTTTTCGCCCGTTTGTTTTCCCTGTGGTGCATTTTCTTGGGCGCTGTCCATTTGAGTCTTTATTATTTATTGTTAGATTTTTATCCTACCTTTATTACTCTAATTAACTTATAGCAGTGAGCGTATGTAATACTTCCTCCTCCTCCTATTTTTCCTGCAACAACAACCTTGTGAGGTGAGTTGGGCTGAGAGTGACTGGCCAAGTCACCTGGCCACCTTTCATGCTCAAGGCAGGACTAGAGCTCACAGTCTCCTAGTGATTGGCCCAAAGTCACCCAGGTGGGACTAGAACTCACAGTCTCCTATGATTGGCCCAAAGTCACCCAGCCAGCTTTCATGCCTAAGGCATGACCAGTTCTTAGTCTCCTGGTAATTCACTCAGCACCTTAAACACTAAGAGACTTATAGATTTGAGTGTCAGGGAGATTTTTCCAAACGCTTCTGGTGAAACTGTGGCTTTCCTCTTATTGCTAGGATCTATAGGCAGAATGCTTCTTGGGGCAAGTTATGAAACACAAGTCAGCCTAGTGAGCTTTGATTGCTACTTACTGTGAGGGTTGGTTTTTTGGCATCTTGGCAGTGAGTGGCTGTCTTTAAGGGAAGAGAGAAAGAGAAAACCAAGCAATAGAACATTTCTCTCTCTCTCTCTCTCTCTCCCTGTCTGTCTTGCTCTGTCTTTTTAGCCAGAGAAAGGCTAAGGCTTGAAGTTGTTAGGCAGCTGGTCTTTTAAATCTCAAGTCTGCTTTTTATTGTAGTAGTGAAGTAAAAAAAAGTCCCTTCAGAATAAATGTTACTAAAGCTCACTTCTTGTTCTACAAAACAGTCTCTATTCTACTCCCCCCCAAAAAAATTCTGGCTAAGGCATAGAATTATATATTCTAAATCTGCTTTATAATACAGGTGAGGTCTAGGCTTCATTCTAAAGTGGAGCTCTCCAAATTCTGAATGATTGTAACTCAGAGTTGATGCTGAAGGAAAGCATATATCCAGGCCAGAATCAATCTATCTCTCTATCTCTCTATCCATCTTCTATCTATATATAAAAGTGAAATACCACTCACGTGTCATCAAAAAATCTCCAGAACCGTAAAGCCTCTACAAACTTGACATCTGGCAAGAAAAAGATTTTTCGAAATGACCATCAGAGCATTAGTATTTCCTATATTATTATTATTAACATGCTCTGATCTAAGTGATGAAAAGATAAATAGTAATAGTAGTGCAGACTCAGTAAATAGTTGGACAGTGTTGAGGAAATTATTTGTTTCGCAGAGTGATGCCGTTCAGGAAAAAACTGTCCTTGTGTCTAGTTATTCTAGTGTGCAGTACATAAAGAAATGTTGCTGAAAGAAGGTGCTTTTGTTTTTTTCTAATGTATTCTGTTGTCAGGTTGAAGTCAAGCAATTCATTAGGGGCTCCTTTCTACAGAAGAAAAGGCTGGTGACTCTCTTTGTGGGCCTTTTGGGCAGGGGGATATATATGTCAGGACTCAGTTTACAAGGTTTAACTTGATTTCCTATGGGGAATTATTGCGCTACAGTCCTGTAAAATTTTGGGGACAAAATGCTATGTTTCAGTGCCATTCCTCCCCTTTTACATTTGTATACTTCCCCCAATTTGACAATCATTTTAGGGAACTCACTTCAGTGATGTCACACATAGAACTTGACTTGCATTGTCCGAATTTGGTCTCTTTAATGAAGGTTTAAGGTATTGTGTGAACCCAGCTTCTGTAACTATTTCAGCAAGTCAGGTTCATGTAGACAATGCCTTAGCATGATGCGTGAACTTAGCCTTAATTTGGGTTGCCTAATACCTAATTCATCCCATCATCTAAGATGTTTTTAGTGTGAAGTCTTATCTTGGCTGCCTGTATCCAGGGCAGAATTTAAACATTGGAACTATTGAGGAAATCTGTGAGAAAAAAGGATTTTCTTCATTTTTTGACTTCTCGCCAGATCTTCATAAAAGTTTTGTAGCTTTGCATTTTGTGGAATCACCTGGTAGAATTGGAAAAAAAAATAAAAAAAACCACCCCATAATCTCAAAAACTGGTGAGTTACCTTGGAGACCTTATTAAACTGAGTGGATCATGGTCTAATTCTGTATGGGAATCCTTTCTTCATAAAATGCTAGAAAAGTATTATCTCTGGCATGAATTGATTTAAAAAGTGATCTTTGGGTTGAGACACCCTCTTATGATCCTTCAAACAGAAAAAAACAACAATTCCTCAGTTCTTCCACAGCTGGCCCCGTTTTGCCAAGTATCTGTTCTAAAAGTTTAAAACTTAAACCTTCCCCCCAAGATTTAAAAAAAAAACCTAACAACCCTCAAACATTGCATCTCCTTTAATTGAAATGTAGAAGTGAGTTTGTGTTAATTAAGAACAATACATGAAAGGGCATTTGCCTTATTCACATTGCAATGCAGATGTTTTTCCAGTTCTCCCCAAAGGATAAAATTGGGTTCAATGAAGAAGTTTGTGTATGAAAGGAATAGAATGTGCTTGTGGCAGAAATTTATTTCGAAGATGGAGCTTGCCATCTGCAGTTTGCATGGGCATATGGATAATGAGTGTGTGTATGTGTGTGTTTGTACGTATATATGCAACATACATACATACAAACACATACTGTTCTAACACAGCCTGAGGCCCTGTTGATCAAGACTATCTTCAGAGTTGGTAAATAATAATAATAATAATAATAATAATAATAATAATAATAATAATAATAATAATAATAATAATGATAATGATTAGTGGCTTCTATTGTTCAGCTTAGGAGAACTGTTTGTTCCATATTATGTAAGAGAGTTTTGATACATTTTAAAAATCCAGAAGTAGTAATAAGATTGCAACTGTCCAACTGTCCAACATCTGGAGAATAGATTGAGTTGGCATCTGGTCTTAGTATTTCTATACTAACTATAGTGAGACATATTTCTATTGCGAAAACGGTTACAATTTGGAAATTTGCTCATAAAAAGAGCAGATGCATTTTTAATACAAACCAGTAGCCTTTTTGTTTTTAAAAAATTAAGGTTTAAAGGATTACTCTGCTCAGAAGATCCATTTTTTTTAAATTGCAGAACAGTTTATTGGCATTTGGATCAATGTTATTTTCTGTGTTGCTATGGATTGAAGTTATTTTGGTGAGCCCTGGAATGATTAACAGGTGGGCAAATTGCTAGTGTAAGAATCACACTTACAATTCCCCCCCCTCCCAATTCAGACGAACAAACCTTTCTCATGATTCGATCTAAACTTCTGCTTTTTGTTTTTTGTTTTGTATTTATTTTGGTTTTGTCAGTCGCATTGGATGGATGGAAAAATATTGTGCAAAATGATCCGAACACAAGTAATGCATATGATTTGATTTATAGAGCAATAGCAACAAAAAAAAGTTTATTAAGGGGTCTCTGGGGACTCCTTGCAATTTTTAAGTGGTTTTTGCAAAGGGGAAAAAAAACCCTTTAAGAACCACTCAGTTTGATTCATTGATTTAAGTGCTGCAGCTTCAGTGAAAACGCTAGAACTCATGCTGATAATATGATGCATGCAATGCTATTTTTATGGATCCAGAACAAAGTGGTATTTAACAGATGAACAAAGTCGTAAGGGACCCTGGAGTTCTTCTAGTCCACCCCCTGCTCAAGCAGGAAATGAACACCATTGCAGACAAATGATTGTCTTGTCATGGCTTACAAACCTCCAGTGTTGGAGCATTCACAACTTCTGGAGGCAAACCGTCCCACTGATTAAATGTTCTAATTGTTTGGAAATTTTTCCTGAAGTCCAGGTTGTTTCTCTCCTTGATTAGTTTTCATTCATTGCTTCTTGTCCTGCCTTCAGGTGTGTTGGAGAATAGGTTGACCCCCTCTTCTTTGGGGCAGCCCCTTAGATATAGAAACACTCCCATCCTGTCCCTCCTAGTTCTTCTTTCCATCAAACTAAAGCAGAATCAATCTTTGCATGCTTTTTTCTCTGTCGTTTTCGTACTTTCTCTCCCTTCAACTTATCCTCCTATTCTTTGTTCTCTTGTTCACTGTCTGCCTTCGGGGGAATTTTTTTTTTTTTTTTGGTCAAAGTGTTTCATTTCGGGGTGTGAATGTGTGTGTGAGGAGGTGGTGTGTATTTCAACTCTAGCGAGTGTACTTCCTCTAATGTGCTCCGTTTGTGGAAGTCGGCTTGCATCTGGCATAGAGAACATTGAAATAACGATAACAAATGGTGCCATTTAAAAGCATAGCAGGGGCCAAAAGAATAGCAGGCAATTTACAAAGGAGAGAACTGGAAGGAGGTAGCCCATGAGTAATGCTGTCTGTAGAACTTACAAATCCTCCATATCAGACAGTTTTCCGGGCACTACTGTGCGATCAAAAACAGATCTTATTCCAAGACTGGCTCACTGCAGTTGGCGGTTGCGGATGAATGAGATGGAATTGTAGATGAATGGATGGGAACAGTGTGCTGCAGCCACCCAAAACAGCTGGAGCAATCCTAGGCTGCATGAATAGAGGGATGGAATCAAGATCACATGAAGTGAAAGGCATGGTTGCAAGTTGAGCGGTATCTGTAGTTCCCACAAAGAGAAAGCGGAAGCAGTATGCTCGGTCCCGTATTTGGGTCGGCCAGGTTGTCCTGATAGACTGGTCTCACTGTAAAAACACTAAGTCTCCTCCTTGGTACAGCTGATAAAATGAGGAGAGTCCGTGGCCTAGAGCAGGGATCGCCAACCTTTTGGACCTCAGGGACTGCCAAACTCATAATTTTAAATCCCGCGGAACAGAGACCCTGGGAAATTCCCCCCGAAAAAGTCTTTAGGAAAATTCCCCATCCTGTTTTCGTACAGATCGATCATTCTTTATTTGGGATCGCAAGATATCATCTCCGGCTCTCTTCTTGGGGTGGGGGTGGGGAGAGAGAGACTTTTGGCTTCATGCAAGGAAAGCAGCAGAAGCAGCAGAAATCTTTCTTTCTCTCTCCCAAACTCCACCAGAAATGAGTCTNCATGCAAGGAAAGCAGCAGAAGCAGCAGAAATCTTTCTTTCTCTCTCCCAAACTCCACCAGAAATGAGTCTTTGTGAGACTTGTCACACTGGCACAGCCTCTTGGAGCAGGATGCCTTGCAGAGTCCCAAAGACTCATTTCTGGTGGAGTTTTGGGGAAAGAAAGACTTTTGCTGATTTCCTTGCGTGCAGCCAAAAGCAGAAGAAGAAAGAAGCGGAAAGAAACAGACCAATGGTCAGATGAGGTGTGTGAGGTGAGGGGGGCACGTTCCTCCCCTTTACCCTTCCCCCTCCCATCACTACCTCATGTTGTTTACAATGCAAGTGACACAAGCCTTGTGTTCCCACGGTCCATGTGGGTGGTGTAGCCTTATGTTCCTGCGCAGCTGGATTAATTGCTTTGGGGGTGACATTTCTCTGCGGACTACCAAAGTTAATACATCTGCAGACCACCACTGGCCTAGAGGTTAATACATCTGCCGAATATGAAAGCATCCTAGGTTTGAATCCCAGCATTGATTACTCAAGGGATCCCTATGAGGGATCTCAGTGAAGAGAATTATTTTTTCAGGTGTTTTAGCTTATTTCGTTTTTGCAGAGACTTACAAGTCAGAGCTCAAAAAGAGAGAGCAAATTACAGGTAGTCCTTGGCTTTACGGCCACCATTTGTGCCCAAAATTTCCATTGTTAAGCGAGACATTTGCTAAGTGAGCATTATCCCATTTTACAACCTTTATTGCCACAGTTGCTAAGGGAATCACTGCATTGGATAAGTTCGTAATGGGGGGTGTCATAAGTCACTATTTTTGGTCAGTGCTATGTTGTAATTTTGAACGGTCACTAAATGGATGGTCGTAAATCAAGGACTACCTCTAGAGACACAGAGAGGCCTTTGGTGAACTAGTGAAGTCATTTTCTCCTTGGCTTATTGTCAGGATTCCAGCATTTACTCCAATTAAATCATGAGTCTCAAGCCAAACTTCCAAAACTTCAAAAGGATTTATTGGGAGTTAACATGTCTGGCACTGCCTGGGTGTAGCTGACTCTGAGACACATCATTCATTGTCACCCTTGACCCTGGTTTTCCCTCCACTCCCTGGATGTATCATAATTCATATTCTCCAATGAGGCACATTCATAGCCAAGAGTCATCAATCGTGTTCTCCAGTTAGAATTTTGCGTGGCAGAAACTTCAGTCACCTAGTTACTATCTTTGAAAAACTATTTATGGAATGCACTTTCGATTTCCAAGCTGCCACACTGCTCTTTCAACCCCTTTCCCCTCTCCCTTTCTGTTGGCAACTCTAAAAAGTCAATTGAAATGTTTTATGAGTTGACACTTATTGTACTTCCTGGGTATTTTCTAGGCTTCAAGTGATGTGCTTAAGACACTGTCTACGTCTCCAATAGACCAAAACTTTTTTTATATGAGTTCAAACAGCAACAAAAGGTATGTCTGTTTTGCTGTCGAAGGTCTTACCTCTTTGAGTTTGGAGGATGACCTTCCAAAATGTTGGGTCAAGGCCAAGAAGGTGAACAGACTGGATGAAATCTCTGTTTATGGTTTTGAATTCCCCCTTCTCTCCCCCTAAACACTCCAGTTTGATTCTGTTTTTCTCTCTCTTGGAGCCTCTGCAAATTCTTCGTGTCTCCAGGCAGTTTCTGACCACAGTTAATAGCTATTTTGGCCATGCTCTGGGATAGCAGCTGGCAATCGCAATCTTACCGATCACTGCTTTTCTGATGTGTGCAGATTCCTGCCTCTCAAGATCCCATGTTTGGAGGCTTCCCTCCCAAACCTTCTCTTGTTTATCAGCAAGAAATAAATATATTTGTTAGTGCCAAACAAATGACTCAGTATAATAGCTGCTTTGGCGGAACATTTCGGATGAGAATGGGATGTCATCATCATTGAAGCAGGCATACAGAAAGACATACCGGGGGGGGGGGGGGATCTTGAATTTCAGTCTCAAATAGCTCTTCAAGACCCTTTAAGCAGACACTTCCAATGTTGGTGAAATTGTTTCCTGCCAGAATTGAACAGTGATTGTTTGACTACATTTATTCCATATAATTATGCTTTTAATTTTTTTCCAGTGGGGATGATGGTTTTGAAGATTAAAATAGACCAAAACTGCATCCAACTTTGGTCACCACACTATAAAAAAGATACTGAGACTCTATAAAGAGTGCAGAAGAAGAGCAACAAGGAAGATTGGGGAACTGGAGGCTAAAATATTGAACAGTTGTAGGAACTGGGCCTGGCTAGTCTAGTGAAGAGAAGACCAGGGGAGACAGGAAAGCAGTCATCCAATTATTGAGGAGCTTCCCACAGAGAGTGTGTGTGTGTGGGGGTGTCAAGCTATTTGCCAGTGTACCCAAAGGCCAAACAGAATAATGGATGGAAACTGAACAAGCAGAGATTCAACTGGAAATAAGGAGAAATTTTCTGACAGTGAGAATTATTAACCAATGGAGCAGAAGTTGCCTTTGGAAGTTGTGGGAGCGCCATCACTTGAGACTTTCAAGAAGAGATTGGACTGCCATCTGTCAGAAATGGTGTAGGGTCTCCTGCTTGAGCAGGGGCTTGGATAGATGATCTACAAGATTCCTTCCAAAAATCTGTAATCTGTAAAGACTTGCTTTACAATTAGTTCTTGCCATTTGTTTCACAACCGCTAGAAGTTACGATAGAATGAGTGTTATGGGTCCTTTCTCCTAATCATGGCAAAAATATTACATTGTATTATTTTACAATTTAATTTTACATCGCCCTGAGCCCCTCTAGGAGGGAAATGGGAGTTTAAGAAGTTTGATTTAGGAGTTGGTCTATGATTGTCACACCTCTCTGTTCCCATGGCCATATGGTTGCCGTTGCACTGCTTGGCAACTGGTTTGAATTTATGATGGTTGCAGCATTGTTGAGGTCACATGATCATGATTTAACAGAATAACAGAGTTGGAAGGGACCTCGGAGGTCTTCTAGTCCAGCCCCCTGCTTAGGCAGCAAACCCTAAACCCGTATTGGCGAACCTACAACACGCCTGCCACAGGTGGCACACAGAGCCATTTGTGCTGGCACGCGAGCTGCAGGCAAACCTACCTCACTGGGCATGTATGCACCTCACAGCTGATTTTTGGTGGGTTTAAGGCCTTTTTCGGCCTCTCAAAGGCTTGAGGAAGGCGTCTGTAGGCTTTGCAGGCTGAAAACTAGCCCTGTTTCATCACTTCCTGTTTTTCTGAAAATACCGGAAGTGACGAAACGGGGCTAGTTTTCAGCCTGCGAAGCCTGCAGAAGCCTGCAAAAGCCTTCCTCAAGCCTTTGGGAGGCCAAAAAGGGTTCAAACTGCCCAAAAATCAGCTGTGAGGCACAGTGCAGGTAAGGGGGTGGCGGGGGTGGGTGAGGATTGCATGCACATGTGTAGGGGGTGTGGGCGGGTGCACATTGCCTTCTGTGTGCTGGCATGCGAGTGCAAGTGTGCAAGCACACGCACAATTTTTGGCACAGGAGCCCAAAAAAGGTTAGCCTCCACTGTCCTAAACCCTATTTGAGGCTTTCCCAGTGGGTTTCAGACAAGCAAAATCAATGAGGGGCCCCAATATTTTCTAAAGACCAAGCAGTTCATTTCACGGCTGCACGATGTGCTGAATGGTAAAAATGTTTGTAAAATTGGTCTGGTCATGTAATGACTCCCTTAATGTCCGTATTGCTTTGTGACCGAAATCCAGGCAATCCAAGTTAGTTCAAAGTGGTTCAAGTGCTGTTGAAACAGGTGACTTGGAGCATAGAAGCGCCAAGAAACATATAATCCTGATAGAAAATCTATAAAGCTGGTATGTGGAATGGATTGTTTCCTTTAAATTGACTAATTTTGTTTTTAGAAGAAATGGTGTTCGGAGCAAGATCCAAGCCCTGAACGTCATGAAAGCTCTTCTATTTTTCTCATTCTCGTACCACCCCGTTATCATTTTAATCTGCTTCGTGAGTTGCTTCTGACCGCCCCCCCCCTTAGCTCCCCTGCATCTAAAGAGGCAATGCCACTGCTGTGGCTGGTGGGAAAATTGCTTTTGGTGTAAACAGAGGTCTTTGCCGGCCTTACCCCCAGTAGCATTTTTTTTTAAACAACCTGCAATCTGGAACAAACTAATAGCTTCTGTCAGCCAGACAAGTGATTATTACTCGGCCTGAAATTAATTCTCTGTTTAATGTAGAATTCTGGAATCTTGGCTCAAGGCCCAGGGTTGCAGACAATGGGGGAAGCAGCAGCCAAACATGAAAAAAAAAGGACCCCAGTTTTCCTCACCTAATAAAAACTCCCAACAGTTGTTTGTAAAGCTTCTTGGGTTTAGGCTCATTGGTGGAAATGTGATCGTTTCCTTTTGGGTTTTCAGGAGAAGGCAATGCCTAACCGGCGTTGGCCATGGGATGGAAATTTGTTCTTTGTTCTCCTGGGAGATTTATTCATCTCCCATCTCTGTATTGGCAGGTGTCTGCTGCAGGGCCAACTTTACAATTGCAGTGTTGGTGAATTGCATTAACTCACCCTAAATCAGGTATATACGGAATTCTATTAAGCTAAATCCCCTCTGGCATCGTCTCCCTATCATCATGGCTAGATATTTGCAGGCTAAGGGAACCATAGATGGGCTGGCAGTTCTATTAGGGGAATGATGGTTTAGAGACAATAACATTTGTCTTTGGCCTGTGGCCTGCAGTTGCCTGTGTCAAGTGTGGCTTTACTCCCCTCCCTACTCCTCTTTCTGTCTTGCTCAGTCTTCATGATTATTATTATTTTTTCTCCTCGTGGTGCTTGCTGAACCAAAAAAAATTAAAAAAGAGCTTTGCAGATGGTTCTTCATTCTAGGTCAAGAGGGGAGAGAAGATGGCTTGCAGCCGTTAAGTGCTAGATGGAAAGATCAAATGGTTCTGCATCTTTTTATCATTGCATAATGTTCTTGGAAAATGATGTTCTTGGTGACTGCTCCAAAATGAACAGAGATAATGAAAACGCAGAGTCTCGTCTTAGCCCATTTTTTGGTGAGTGGTTTCTATCTCCTGCCTTCAGTGGAATTGAGGTCAGCTGCCCTGCCATCTTATAGCATCTAGCTCAAAACTCCTACGTGGCTGCATGAGGTTCATTGACTGATTGGAAGTGGGAGAGGGAAATTAAATTGGATGATGGCTAAGGGTGAGGATGATGATGGTTAAAATCTCAACAGAACAGTTGAGTTTCATGTGTCGGGGGAACTCTAAAGGTCCTGAATACTGAATACACAATAATGGAGCTGGAAGGGACTTTTGAGGCCTTCTAGCCCAACTCCCTGCTCAAGCAGGAGAGCCTATACCCGTGATGGTGAACCTATTGGCACATGTGCCACAGATGGCACACAGAGCCATTTTATGCTGGCATGCGAGCTGCAGGCAAACTTACCTCATTGGGCATGCACGTGCCTCACAGCTGATGTTCGGCTGGTTTGAGGCCTTTTTCAGCCTCCCAAAAGCTCAAGGAAAGCTTCTGCAGACTTCCGCAGGCTTCTGCAGGCTTTGCAGGCTGAAAACTAGCCCCGTTTCATCACTTCCTGTTTTTCTGAAAATACCAGAAGTGACGAAACAGAGCTAGTTTTCAGCCTGCAAAGCCTGCAGAAGCCTGCAGAAGCAAAATGTAAAATCACCGTACTGGTAGGTACACCAGTCGGATCCCACTCCTGGTGGAAACTAATCAAGGAGAGAAGCAACTTAGAATTAAGGAGAAATTTCCTGATAGTGAGAACAATTAATCAGTGGAACAACTTTCCTCCAGAAGTTGTGAATGCTCCAACACTGGAAGTTTTTAAAAACATGTTGGATAACCATTTGTCTGAAATGGTATAAGTTTTTCTGCCTAAGCAGGGGGTTGGACTAGAAGACCTCCAAGGTCCCTTCCAACTCTGTTATTCTATACTTTTTCTATTCTATACTTCTATACTAGTTTTCAAACCCAGATGGAGTCATCCAGGCACACTGTCCTTTTACCAGATTGTGAGACTGAATGGAAATTGAAAGAGAGAGATAACTACATCTCATATTGCCATGATCAGAGACTGAATTTAAATGACACATAAATGACCATAGCATGCAGGGATTGTGGGAGTTGAAGTCCAACACATCTGTTAGATTTTATGAGTCATTAGAGCTGAAATGTCAGGTATGCTTGATTGCAAACAAGGGGAAAAAAAAGAATCAATACTTTAATGGGAAATCTATGCTGGGTTTTTCCAGCAGTGTGTACATCTATATATTTGCTTGTACCATCACCTGGTACAAATTGTGTGATTGAACATTATCATTTGTTATGGACTGATTAATATAGAACACTATGCTATGAAGTGATTTGTTTGGTTGTAAGTGAGCACGATGTGTAAAACAGCTGATTGAGCAAACTTGGATGAAGAGATCTATGCTTTAGTGCAGGGGTCTTCAAACTTAGCAGATTTAAGACTTGTGAACTTCAACTCCCAGAATTCCTCAGCTAACATGAGTGGAGGGGGAATTCTGTGAGTTGAAATCTACAAGTTTGAAGACCCCTGATCTACAGTATCTATCTCCATTAGATAGATAGATAGATAGATAGATAGATAGATAGATAGATAGATAGATAGATAGATAGATAGAATCTAATCCAAGTCTCTTCGAACTTGGCAAGTTTAAGATTTGTGGGCTTCAACTCCCAGAATTCCTCAACTAACATGACTGGAGGAGGAATTCTGGGAGTTAAAGTCCACAAGTCTTAAAGCGGTCAAGTTTGAAGACCCCCTGTTTATTGTGATGTGTCTACACAATTTGTATATGGCCAAGTTAAAAATGCATGCAATTATGGGAGTTTATTAATCTACTGTGGGAAGTCAAAAATGCATTTTCAGCATCCAGTATACCTATAGGAGAATCCGTCCCTTAGCATTGTGAAGATGGCTGAGGATTTTAAACCTGGAAAATCATTGTTCTGTCTAGTTTCATTGTAACCACATGAATTCGAGAGAGATTACTGGTGGGTCAAAATCTGTCTCGCGGTTTTCTCACTCAATTTTTCCACTGCAAAAAGGAAACTTCTGTTTTACTATCTTATTCTTGGGGTGTTGGAGGATATATTTGGTGTTTCTTCCAGTGAGGTTCTTCAGCAGACTTTGGTGGCAGATGGCGCTCTGTAGGGTTGCTCTCTCTTCCACATCTTTCCTTCCCTTTTCAGCTTCCTTGGTTGTCCACACTTCCCCAGTTGAATAAAAGCCTTTGAGAAAAATCTCACGAGTCCCTTCTGTTAAAATTGAATGGAGAAGCCAAGGAGGCTGCAGATTGCCCTGGAGAAAATTGTACAATGAAAGAAAGGTTCCCACCCATCTACTCTTGGCCATTAGATCACTACAAGGATGCCACTTCCACTGGCTAGAACAGCTGACTGGAGAATTCTGGGAGTTGAAGTCCACAAATTTTAAAGTTGTCAAGTTTGGGGACCTCTGGGCTAGAATGTATCCAAGTTTCTTTTTTGTCTTTTGGACATTTGAGAAACAAATTCATGAAAGCTTTTTCATAAACTCAAGCGAAAGAAAAACACAGAAGAATTTTTGGAACAGGTTGTGTCACCTGGTCAGACTGAAGGAATGGGATGGAACATACAGCCTGGTGGGTTATTTAAAAGCAGAAGAAAACTCAAGTATTGAATTCTTCCTATTGATCTTTTTTCTTGGTTGTCCGTCTGCCAATTTGGGGAATTGACTAAAGCTTACTATTTTGTCTCTTCTGGTTTTCTTTGCTGGGGTTAGGCCCAAACTCAAAGATGAAGCAGTGAGATCCAGTTGAATCCAATTCTTTATTTGCTTACACCCAACGGACAGAATCTTGCCGACTGAAGTTATAACTCTCTACCTTAATATATATATTACTGGGTAGATGGACTCTCAACCTATGCAAATCTCAGACTTCAACTTCTCAAGGCATTGCATACGAATGATGCCACTGCTGAATTTGGAAATTTTTGCTTCTGTTTTCCCCTGGCAATGTGCAGTAATGCAGTTGATCAGATGATAGAACACAAAATTATGCACGGGGATTGAAACACAACAGTACCACTAGGTAGGTTCTACCATTCTTTTGACAGACTACAAAATAAAACAGATTTACTCCTGGTGTGACAACAGAGACCTTATCTCCAGATGGAAATCTTCTGACAAGCTTCCCATAAGACTTATGGTATATATTAAATACAATAAAAATGTTATTCAATGGAAAAGAACCCAAATCTCATGGGGACTTATCTCCAAATAGACAAGATTGTGTTTAGGCTGCTGGAATATTTGCCACAACAAGATCTTTAATTGGGTGCTGTTCCTCATTGTTGGGCAACCTCCCCTCGAAATCTTTGAATCTCATCAATGTCATCATCTTCTTTTCATGACCCCCATAATCCCTTTTCATCTCTGCTCCTCTCCTCCCCTCCCTTTCCCTTTTCCCCTTCCCCTTTCCTTTCTCCATGTTTCCTCTCTCCTTCCTTCCCTTTCTTTCCTCCCTCCCTGTTCGCCTTCCTTCCTTTCTCTCTTTTTTTCACTTTCTTTCTCTTTCCTTCCTTCCCTTTCTCTCCTTCCTTCCTTTTCTCTCCTTCCTTTTCTCCTCCCTCCCTCCCTTCTCTCCTCCCTTCCTTCTCGCTTCCCTTTCTCTCCTTTCTTTCTCTTTATTTCCTTCCCTTTCTCTCCTTCCTTCTTTTTCTCCTTTTTCTCTCCTTTCTTTATCTTTACTTTCTTCCCTTTCTCTCCTTCCTTCCTTTTCTCCTTCCCTTTCTCTCCTTCCTTTCTTCCTTCTCTTTTCCTTCCCTCCCTCCCTTCCCTTTCTCACCTCCGTTCCTTCTTCCCTCCCTGTTCTCCTTCCTTCCTTCCTTCCCTTTTTCTCCTTTCTCTTTCCTTCCTTCCCTTTTTCCCTCTCCCTCCCTCTTTCTCCTGCATTCTATGTCAACCCCATTCTTCTCCATCGCATTTTGTCTGTTGAAGTTAATGGCACTGTCAATATGAGTGTGTGAGGTAATTCAAAATACTGAAATAACACTTGGGCTTAGATGTTCCCTGATTAGTTTTAGTGCCTTGGCTGGAAAGTTTTATCGATCCATTTGGTATTTCAGCATTGAAACTCTACCTTTGATGCATTCTCTTCCACCAGTGAAGGATGATCCGTCATCTCCCTCGCCTCATCATCCCTAAAAATAATGCCCTGTGTGGAGTTGCCAATCTCTGCAAGGAAATATTTGCAATTGGGAGGAATGGAGGGCATTGCTTCACACCGGGGTGTAGCTTACAGTAGACCCAGCAGAGGGAGCTTGGAAGCACCATAAATGTTACTCAGGGCGATGGCAAAGATTTTCTTCCTTAGTTCAGACATGCTTTCGAGGTCGTGGGGTGACGGCTGATTGAGAGTGAAAAGAATTGTGATGAGTGTTTTTTCCTCCCCACTGTCCTTGTTAAATTCAGAGTTTCAGATGCATTTGCTCAGATGCAGAAAGATTTAAATGGTGGTACGTGAAATTTCTTATTAGAGACCAACTAATTGCTGCAAAGTCTGTTGCAGGAAGATAACTTTGGAGCAATGTTCAGCTTTAATGTAATTAACTTAGGGATGGGCGCATAGCATCCTCCTTCCCAAGTCACATTTGTCTCTTGTTCAAAACCGGATGTGAAATTGGATGTGGCCAATCGACATAGCCAGAACATTGGACAAAGACCTTTCTGCATTCGGGTAGTGAAAAGGTATCCCAGATCCATTGTCTTAGGGAGTTCTTTTTACTCTGCCCTATGGTAGGGATGACTTTGTTCAGGATGGTTGTGATTTTGAGTTCATGGAAGAGATTATGAAAATGTGGACAGCAGTGACTTTTGGTGTCAGCTCCATTTGTCTCCATTTTTCCAGTGCTCCATCCAGTAGCATATTTTGAAGGTTGTGGACAATTCCCAAGCGTAGCATGATATGCTGAAGGACTTAGGAAGTAAGGAATGATGTCAGGGAATTGCCTGTATGTTCTGGTTCTCCAGAACATCACCTGCAGATGTGGAAATAAATGATTTTTGAGGTCATTGCATTACTTCAGGAGGTAGCTGGGCTTTCCATCATGACTCTCTTCTTTCTATAATTTATTCTGTCTTCTTTCTATAGTTTATCCAAACCACCAGTCACAAGTTCATTTTATTTTTTATACAAATAGAGCAAATTTACTCTATTTAGAGCAAATTTAATAGAGCAAATTTGTATATTTTATATACAAATAGGGGTTTCTGGTCATACATAAGCATAGCTGTTGTGCCTTCTCTAATCAATAGAAGAAACACCTTTTAATCTTTATCAGACCAAAGCAAGACGCTCCTGCCCTGTTCACACAACATGCTTAAGTGGGTCATAAGAAGCAGGATAAACATTTGCAAATGTTTATCTAAAACATAATGAACTAGCCCAAAGCTAGTTTTGCACTGAGTTAAAGATAAAGGTAAAGGAAAAGGACTCTTTCTGGTTGTTGGCTGAAAACACCCCATGCGGCAAATGCACACAGCCAAAATCCTGTTTGGATTTCAGGGCAGGCCTTTTTCAGCCAGCCCCCAGAAACCAGAGGGATTCCTCTTGGTAGATGACTGCAGTTTCCAACATTCCCTGCTGTTTTTCCCACTGATTTTCTGGGGAGCCAGCAGGAAAGATTGCAAATAGCAATGACACAATTACAGGGCACTTGGACACCAGCTGGAAATGCAAATGGGTTGCCAACCATCCAGATCATAATCATACATTGCAATAGCCATAACATGTGCGTTGTAAGCTCCATCTTTCAGTGCCATATGGTCATTAAGCAAGGACTATGTGTATGGGGCCAATCCAGCCACTTTGTTACTTGGTCAGGTCATCGTGGCACAACAAAATACGATGATGTGGAAGCCCAGCTGGACAGTGTTGCCATGGCATCTTCACAATGACTTGCCCTCCATATGTGGTTCAAGCAAATTGCTTTTTTTCTGCTTCCGTGAATCAGTTTGGCATTAATGGGATCTACTTTCCATCCGATGTGAACTCTGCATTTAAACTAAAAACTCAAAATAACACAAAAGTGCTATTTCTACAGAGGTATATTTTAGAAAATGACTCAGTTGTTAAGGTAGTTTCCTGATGTACTTAAGAAGGGGGGGAAATGGAAGATATTTTTAGGGGGTTTACTGTTCCTATCAGGGGTAGAAAGGAAATCTAAATTACTATGACTATTAATTATTCAGGTTTTGTAATGGGAAAAAAGAATAAAACACCAATACTTGCAAAATAGAGATTGCAACAATTTGGAAGATGGTATCAATTGTTGTTGGACTCGGGAGGCCAGAGAAGCTAAAGAAAAATCTATTTATTTGAGACTTCCCTTTCCTTTCCTTTCATAATCTATTTCCATATTGAAGGGTGGATTTTCTGGAATGCAGAAATGAAGAAAGAGGAGGAGGAGGAGACAGTTGTAATGGTCACAGGGGTGGGATACGACAGGATTAACTACCGGTTCGCAATTTACGAGCTTCCTTGCACGCTGGGAGCCACGCGCCTGTAAATCATCATCAGCAGTCTGCATGCAGAGAAGCAGCCTTTGAAACAGCCCTTTTTTCCTGCTTTTTTAACTGCAGCTGTGCCTTGTTCAGGAGCTGAAGTTGAAAAGTCAGGAAATAAAGATCAGGTAAGAACCCGGGTGGGCGGGTGGGCAAAAATGTCAGCAGACATAGAACCGATTCTATGTCTGGTGCTCTTCAGAGCTACCAGTTCTACAGAGGTGGACAGAACCGGTAGAAACCCACCCCTGAATGCTCACTTTGACTGTACAGATGACCTATACCATTACAAACTGGTGACAATTTGTGAGTGAGGGTTTGTGGGCTGCTCCTAAGATGTTTGCAGTCTACCATTTTTGGAGAACTTAATTCATGCCTTCAGAGCAGTGATGGCAAACCTTTTTGTTGTGGCGTGCTGAAAAGCGTGCTCAGTGTCCCACCCCCTTACTTGCACTGTGCATGTGCATGCCTCCCAGCTGATTTTTGGCCCGTTTGAGGCCATTTTCGCCCTCCTGGAGGCTTGACGGAAACCTCTGGAGTCTGGGGAGGCTGAAAAAAGGCCCGTTTCGGCACTTCTAATATTTCCGGAAGACCAGTTTTTCGGCCTCCTGAGGCTGCAGAGGCTTTCCTCAAGCCTCCGGGAGGGCGAAAACGTCCTCAAATAGGCCGAAAATCAGCTGGAAAGTGTGCATATATGCAGTGCAAGTAAGTTTGGCAGGGCTCATGCGTCTACACAAATGGCTCTGCGTGCCATCTGTGGCACACGTGCCATAGGTTTGCCATCACACTTTTGAGTGTTCTATGAACCCGACATTTGTGGTATATTCAAGAATTAAAGTAAACATACCATGATTTGACACATTGTGTCCCCGGGGTGAGTAACCTATAGTGCTGGTGGTTCATAGAGAAGGAGAAACACCAGGCCATCATAAAAATAAGGGTAGAAGGTTGCAAGATACTCTTTTTTCTATTATCTCTATAAGTATCCAAGCTACCAAGATTGCTGGAACGGAGCCTGTATATTTTGACCCCAAGTGGTTAGCCCAATAAAGAAAATCCATATTAAAGAATAATCCTCTGTTCATCATTGGAGAGCAAAACTGGAATCTTCTCCACCTCAAGTTCTCTGCTGGTCACTAAATATTTTTCCTTTAGTTTTCTTTGCTTAAGAAAGAAAGAAAGAAAGAAAGAAAGAAAGAAAGAAAGAAAGAAAGAAAGAAAGAAAGAATTTGTATCTGTGTCTTCAAATTAGTGTTTACTGTTGTGAGAGAGTGAGAGAGAGAGACACACACACAGAGAATGAAAATGAGAGAGAGACAGACAGATAGAGAATGAAAATGAGGGAGTGTGTGTGAGAGAAAGAGAATGAGAGAGAGAGAGACAGTCACACGGAGACAGAAATAGGGAGGGAGGGAGACTGGAAGTATTTTCTCCTGCTGGTTAAAGCCATAGCACCGAACGCCAAGCATCATAAAACACTTTGCAAAGTTAATATTGGTGATTATAATAGGAAAAGAGAGATAGAAATAGACAGACAAAAAGAACTTCCACCAAATATATATATGTATGTATGTATGTATGTATGTATGTATGTATGTATGTATGTATGTATGTGTGTGTGCTGTTCAGCTTCCTTCGGGTATTATCCCACGTCATTGGAGTGCTTTCAAAGTTGTAGCAACGTTTCAGCAGAATCTCATGTGCCATCATCAGGCTTCTGTATGGATGTGGGTATTTTGTCTGTATTTTTGTTTGTGTTGAGTTCAATACAGAAGCCTGATGATGGCAGATGAGATTCTGCTGAAACGTTGCTACAACTTTAAAAGCATTACAATGAGGTGGGATAATACCCGAAGGAAGCTGAACTGCATTCATGTAAGTACCCGCGAAAACTTAAAAAAAACATATGTATGTATATATGGATGGATGGATGGATGGATGGATGGATGGATGGATGGTTGTGATTTGAGAGGTGAGACAAAGCACGCATTTAATCAGCTTGGAAGGTTACCAGCACTGAACATGGATTTGAATGGATTTTTGACATTTCTTTGTAGTATTAGCCTGGTTATGTAAATGAGAAGTCTTGATTTTATGAGGACTTGTTATAATACTATTAATGCACCCCAAGTATCAAGGATAAACCAGAGGCTTAAGTTGTAGAAATTGGCTAGATTTAGAAGAAATGCAAGGAACAGACCTTTCTGCTTTTAGAATTATCAAGAAGTTGAAACAGAAAAGTCTGTTGACCATGGATTGGTGACGGAAAAACCACTGATTGCTTGGATTTAGGAGCTAGATGGAATCCAATTCATTCGGTAATACTAGATTTTCAAGTTAAGTCAGAATAATAGGCATTCTAGTCCTTATGGCTTAAGGAAGACATTTAGACAGAAGAGCAGACAATCACTTTTAAGAGATTTGAAAATATTATGATAGGAGACATGTGCTGGTTTTGATATACATTTTCATTTCTCCTGCCCTCATGTTAATGTGTCACAATCTCTTCCCATCAATCTCTTTAGGAGATATTAAATGAAGGTGAGAGGAAAAAAAATCCCTTTTTTTAAAAAGAAATACTTCCAAATCGAAAGAGGGAGGAAAAAAACAACCCCATTGTCTGCTTTCAACTTTAAAACTCTGAATTTTGGGACCCAAAGGATCAAAAGTTTTTAATGGAAGGAACATCCGTAGAGGGCGTGCATAAGTGCACCAAAACGTGCCTACCATCCCTCTCCTATTGTTTCTTTCTTTTTCTTATTCATATCCATTAGTACATAAATATTGGTACAAATATGAATATGGACAATAGATTATTAACAAACTGTAAATAAATAAATAAATAAATATATTCATAATCTTTGGAAGTTGGCTGGGAAGTTCATAATCTTTGGAAGTTGGCTGGGAAGCGGTGATTGCATGATATCTGGACACTTCAACCATTGTAATTATGTCCTATGGTTTCCAAGTGTCTGAATTTTGATTTATGTGGCTGGGGAGGCTGTGAGGGTCCAAAGTGTGAGGACCAATTGTAAGTCATTTTTATCAGGGACTTTGTAACTTCAGGCAGTTGCTAAATGAAGGCGAGGGCTACACATGGTTCAGTGGTTAGAATGCAATACTGCAGGCTACTTCTGCTGATTCGGCAGTTGGAATCTTTATTTATTTATTTATTTGTCATAAACTTACAATATAATAGAAACAAGAACAAACATAAGTTTAAATACAAGAAATAGGAACTAATAATTGGGGACAATAGGACAGGGACTGTAGGAACAATTGTGCAACCAGGTCCAAGGTTGACTCAACCTTCCATCCTTCCAAAGTGGGTCAAATGAGGATCCAGATTGTTGGGGGCAAGAGGCTGACTCTGTAAACTCCTTAGAGAGGGCTGTAAAGCACTGTGAAGTGGTATATCTAAATGCTATTGCCCTTCCTTCCTTCCTTCCTTCCTTCCTTCCTTCCTTCCTTCCTTCCTTCCTTCCTTCCTTCCTTCCCAGTGGTTAGAGTGCAGTATTGCAGGATAATTCTGCCCACTGCCAGCAGTTCAATTCTAACCGGCTGGACCGACTTCCTCCTCCTCTCCTCCTCCTCCTCCTTCTTCTTCTTCTTCTTCTGCTTCTGCTGTTTCTTCTGCTGCTTCTTCTGTTTCTTCTTCTGTTTCTTCTCCTGCTCCTTCTTCTGCTTCTTCTGCTTCTTCCTCTTCTTCTGCTGCTCCTCCTCATCCTCCTTCTCTGTCTCTGTCTCTTTCTATCTCTCTATCAGGAGTCAACAGCGACTCAAAGAGTCAGGATTTAATCTACACCTTCTGTTGACTCCTTCCCAGATAACAGTGGGGAGGAGCGGTTGAGTGACTTCGCTCAATCACTGTTATGACTCTAGATTGGGGATGCAGGTTGGTAATTATTGGGAATTAATTTGAAAGGACAGAAAAAAACCCATTTGTCACAGATTGAGCAAAGCAATTGAAACAGCTGCATAAGCAGATCTTACCAATCAGATTAAGTTGCAAGCATTAATAACTGTGGTTTTGGCTCTTTACAATTATTGATGGTGTTCTACAAAAAAACCACCCCACATTGCATATATTACCAGGATGTAACTGAAAGATAATGAATTTATTTGAGACCGTTTTAAATACAGATAGTCCTCGATTTAACAACCACAATTGAGCTTAACATTTCTGTTGTTCAGTGAGACATTTGTTAAGTGGTTTTTTGCCCCATTTTACGACTTTTCTTGCCACAATTGTTAAGTGAATCACTGCCAGCTGATAAGTTAATAGCTTGGTTGTTATGTGAATTTGGCTTCCCCATTAATTTGGCTTGTCAAAAGGTTTGCAAAAAGTAATCACATGACCTTGGGAAACAGCAACAGCCATACGTATGAACAGTTGCCCGGCATCTGAATTTTGATTACATGATCGTGGGGATGTTGCAGAGGTCACAACTGTGAAAAATGGTCATAAGTCACATTTTTCAATGTTATTGTAACTTTGGTCACTAAACGAATTGTTGTAAGTTGAGGCCTACCGGTGTACATGGTCCGTCCCTCTTTGTTTCCTATTTCCCATTTCCTGTTTCCCCTTCCCTTCCCTATCATTTCCTAACTTCCTTTCCTTCCTCTCCCCTTTCCTTCCCTCTCCTCTCTTCCTTTACCTATCATTTCCTAATTTCCTTTCCTTCCTTATCACTTTCTGTTCCTTCCCTTCCCTTCCTTATTATGTCCTAATTTCCTTCCTTTCCTCTCCCCTTCCCTTCCCTATCATTTCCTCATTCCCTTCCCTATCATTTCCTAATTTTCTTTCCTTCCCTTCCCTATCATTTTCTATCCCTTCCCTTCCTTATTATGTCCTAATTTCCTTCCCTTCCTCTCCCCTTCCCTTCCTTCCCTTCCCTTCCCTATCATTTCCTAATCTCCTTTCTTCCCTTCCATTCCCCTCCCATCTTATACATCATCCTCAATCCTTCTGACTCTTAAATGGCTTGCAACAAAAATAATAAAAATAAAAAAGTCAAACAATTCATATAATAATATTTTAAAAAGCACCATCAAGGTCTCATCTTCTATTATCTCTAATATAAAACATCTATCACAATATTCAGGAAGTTACATCAATAGTGAGAGCCTCAACATACAACTCCGTTCCCTTTGTCCCTTGCTCCACTTTCGCTTATATTGTTATAAATATGGCAGCTAACCAAGGCGCTCCATTGTTCAAAGCGACATCTGGTACATGCCTACTCACTGATCCCATTGTCTGTGGGATAACACAGTGAAATGAGGATGCTATAATTTCATAACAATGGAAGGCTGGATTGTTCAGCAAACTGACTGATGGGAAATTCAGGAGGAGAAAAAAAACAATATAAATTGGGGAGTGTGTCTCTACAAGATTTCAGAATGATGATGACCAACTAGATCTGCCTTTAAACATAAAAGTAAAATCTTCTTGAAGTCAAGCTTCCAGCCTGATCCTTACTTTGGTCAGTAATTTTCTTGTAAACCTGAGTCCAAGGCACTTTTCGATTTCTCCACTAAATTATTAGTCCTGGGATTTCCTGGTGTCTCTAATATTAATGAGGTCTGAGGTGGCTTCCATTTTTTTTTGAGATTAGCCAGGATGATAAGGTTATGTAGTATTCTGAATTAACTGAAAGGTGTTGTTTAGTCTTACCTTTTTCTGTGATCCAGGTCACCATGTTAAAACATAATGTTGTTTGTTGTTGGGCAGTGTATGGAATTGGGAATATAGCAACAATGAACCCAAATTAAGGTTTTAGCATTGTATATGCTAAATATACATTGTATAGTAGTAGGGGTGTGTGTGTGTTTGTGTGTGTGCGTGCGTGTGTGTGTGTAGGTGGTATTCAGCCAGTTCAGAATGGTTCTGCAGAACCCGTAGCGGAAATTTTGAGCAGTTGAGAGAACCGACAAATGCCACCTCTGACTGAACTTCAGGCATTCAGCAACATGACTGTCATAAGACCACAGTTTATAATTTTTGTCCAAAATGGATACCTCCAGTTTTGGGCAAAACCATGTCCATAGCAAACTATTGGCTTGGTTAACAATTCAGGTAATTGCTTATGTTCTGATGTAGGCTTCCCAAGATCGTGAATCAGATTCCTTGTCCTGATAAAACCCCTTTTATTTAGGTTAAAGTGAATTCCTCTCCTGCAAAGTCTTGGCAAACAGTCTTTCATGCAACTGCATAACTACAGACCTTTATCAGGCTTGGAGAGTTTCCAGATATCTTTCAAACACCATGCTGTAGCAGCAATTACTTGACAAGAAGTCAGGAACAGATCTTTACCCTAATAAATTGAACTAATTGTCTCCCGCAAACACCACTCCCCTTTCTCTCCTCTTTATTTCCTATGGGAGGGGCCATTCACCGTCCACCTGTGCCCTTACTCTCAAATCAACCCTTGTTCCTTAATTGTTCCCTTCTCCTGGCAGCTCTGTGCATGTGCACACTGGGAACAGGCTCCAGCTATTCTTCTGCCCCACTCATCTCCGACTCCGAAGACAGCTGGTTACTGTCGGATGGCCCTGGCCCCACCTCCCAGAGCCCTCATCAGAGCCTTCATCAGACTCCAGGGCTGGCCCATGTTCCTCCCCAACCTCCTCACTGTCTGAGTCTGCCACCAACTCCACTGGCCACTGGCGGGCCACAACAGCTTAAAGACCACCACAAAAAAATATCAAAGTCAGCGATGTGTCTCATTTTATGACATTTGGCTGCATTGGACAATTTCTTTTACGACATATGTGGAGGACTAACTATATTTCAGAAATACCACTGGTCGTCACTTGAACCCTGGAGTCATTTGTTGGAAATAAACAATGCCCAAAACTTTGTTTACCTTTTGATAGACTTATATTTTAGTACAGGACAAAGTTACCAGGCTAGGCATTTTTGTGAATGCTCATAGCATTGTCTCAATATTTTTCTGGATCTTTTTTGGGAGGGTGGAGTACTCTGCTGTTTTTTCTTGCCCTGTTCTTCCAGGATCATGTGTGTTAAAAAATTAGGTTTAGAAAAACAAAAAAACCAACCTATAGCAAACACTGTGAAGCAATCTAAATTTAAAGCATACTTTTATAAAAGACTTGCAGATGTTTCGAGGCATAAGGCATAACAACTCAAGGCCGTGTGCACATTGTTTCAAATGTAAGGAAAACACCAAATACACAAAAATCTGCAAACGTGCTAAATGGTTAGCAAGCACCCCAAACTCTACTAAATGTATAGATCTTTTCTCAGCATAGTTATTAGCGGACAAGTTAATTATATCTAAAACTTGGCTGTTTTACATGCATTGTATTCATTGTTGTTGCATTAATTGTTTTCAAAAAGTAGTGCACATTTTAAGATGGGGAAAAAAAAGATCTGTGAAAAACATAGCTGAGGAGAACAAAAAGGATTCTGCAAGAAATATTTCTGAATGTCACCTTTATCTTATTTTGAGGTAAATTGCCAAGAACGTTAGATCATGGTTTTACCTCAGAGTGGGAAAGGAAGATGTTGAAGGAACACATTTTTTTAATTCAGAGGTTAACTTGAAATCTATATATATAAAAGCAAAATACCACTCATGCATCATCAAAAAAATCTCCAGAACCGTAAAGCCTACAAACTTGAAATTTGGCATGTATGTTCCACTTGTCTTCTAGGTGCTCACAAAGAAAGGATTTTTCGAAATTACCATCAGAGCATTAGTATTGCGTATATTATTATTAACATGCTCTGATGCTAAGGAGTTCGTTTCCCCCTCCCCACCTGAAAAGAGATCTGTTCCAAATGCAAAACACAAGCAGAGGAGAGGAGTTTCCATTTCAGTTTTAGTTTCACAGCAGCAATCAGCTTTAGTACAGAATAGTTGAGCTAAGCCATGCCCAGGCTCCTTGCTGTCTCTTTCTTGCTCACACAGCAAATACTGTTTCAGTTTCCAAACAGCCTTCAACTGTCTCACACACTGACAGTATTTTAGCCAGAGGAATACCGATGGATGCTGGTAGGCAGAGGCACAATTTTTTCCCCTTATTTTCCTCCTAAAAAACTAAGCCTGACCACATAGTTTTGTAGCGAAGCATGGGAATAGAGCTAGTGTAATTATGGGAGAAGAAAAGAAAATTCAAAGGAGGGCTTTGCTGATGGGACAGAGAGGAATTATTTTTGTAGTTCCTCAAGGTATATTGGATAGATGGATAGGTAAGGGTAATCCCTCCCCAGTAAGCTCAAGGAGAAACCCACAAATTCTTTATGGAGATTCTCAGTCATCCAGGTCATCCAGGTTCCTTTGTTTTTCTTGAGGATGTTTCGCTTCTCATCCAAGAAGCTTCTTCATTTCAGAGAATTGAACAGAGAATGGAAGAAGCTTCTTGGATGAGAAGTGAAACATCTTCAAAGAAAAAACAGAAAGTCCAGTTGCCTCTTGATAAAACACCTTTGGGACAACCATGACCTGGATGACAGTCAACCTCCACAAAGGGTTTCTCCTTGTTCTCACTGGATCTTGTAATCCAATGGACAGCTGAGGAAGATTACCCTTACCTATCCATCCATCCATCCACCCTACCTTAAGCAACTAAAAAAGTAGAATCAGACCTGTTAGCAGGAGCTGATGTTTTGAGAATATGGGGAAAAAAATTATCTGCTCCTGTGGGTTTCATACTTACATAAAGTCCATGCACATGGCATGTTAGTGCATTTATAGCAGCTTTAATGATCTACTCAAATATTCCTCTTGAGCACTCTTCATAAGTTCAGCCATGAAAAGGATTGTGAGTTACCCTGCTTTGCTATTTCACTGCTCCTTCCTTCCTTCCTTCCTTCCTTCCTTCCTTCCTTCCTTCCTTCCTTCCTTCCTTCCTTCCTTCCTTCCTCCCTTCCTTCCTTCCCCCCCTCTCCCTCCCTCCCTTCCTCCATCCAGTGTGAGAACTAAGTGGAATTTTGACCCAGAATTTCAGGCGTGTTTTGACTTGCGTCAGCACTTAAGAGTTCAGGACTCCATACAGGTTTGTACCCATGTTTTAAACTGAACCTTGCTACTTTAGTAATGCTGCTACAAGATTTCCAATAATTCAACTCTGATAAATAGCTGATGTTACTTGCTATTTCCAGGGGAACATATTTATGACCTCATTATGAGTTGCAGCCCTGATCTGAGTTCCTTATCCAATATTCCCTTTCAGTACAAGAACCTACCATTTTATGTTCCCTTGGCATTTTGCTTTTATCTTCCAGTGCAAATGCAATAAAGAAATAGAAAACATCCCCCTACCCCCAAATCTTAATTCATCTATGACCAGCTCTGCTGTTTATTTGGGAAGAAGAAGGTCTGAATTGCAGGGGATTAGCACATGTGCAAAATGATCAACTCTTTTCGCCTGGAGGATGCTAAGATAATTCTCCTCCACCCTCCCTCCGGTCCACCATCTTTCTTCATGCTTTTCATTTTATTGGGAGACAATAGAAGTTTATCTCAGTCATCTCACTCTCTTTTAATAATCTCCACCAAAATCCAGCGGCCTTTATGTTACTGCGGCAATAATTAGAAGGTTAGTGGAGTTCAGCAGCCACCGAGACTGACTCGGAGAAACATTCATTGTGGCTCATTAAATTTGGAATTAGGACTTAAAAGGTCAGGAATAAGTATTCTGTGTATATTTCTGGGCAGTAAAACTAAAATGGACATTGCGTCCATGCACCTCTCTTTCCCCCTCCGTTTCTGGGAGCTTGGCTCTGCTTTGGCTGAAGCAGCCTGACAAAAAAACAAAGTGAGCTCAGGCTGCATTGATCAGAGTGGAGACGAACAACCATCTTGCCTGTAATTACAAAATGTCAATATCAAAAATAGCCGGTGCCTGTCATTTGGTAGCCAGAAAACGAGGTGCTTTTAGATCGCTAAAGCGAGTAGAAACAATCTTGGGGACTATTGAGTGAGTGGGGGAGAATTTGCAATGAAGGTGGTTCGAAAAATGGTTTTGAGGAAAGGTGGAAGGGAAGAGAGCTCTCATTCAGCCGTGCTTGAGCCTATTTGGGTGGCTGGCAGTTTATTTATTTATTTGTTTTGATTTGTCAGTCACTTACAAGATAATAGGTATAAGTATAAACATGAGTAAGAATACAGAAAATAGAATACAGAAAATAGGTACAATTAAATAGGGACACAATAGGACAGGGACAGAAGGCACAATGGTGCACTTATGCAGGCCCCTTACAGACCTCTTAGGAATGGGGTGAGGTCAATGGTGGATAGTTTGAGGTTAAAGGAGTAGGGGTTAGAGGATGTAACAACAGAGTCAGGTAGTGCATTCCAGGCATTGACCGCTCTGTTGCTGAAGTCGTACTTTCCGCAATCAAGTTTGGAGCGGTTAACATTGAGTTTGCATCTATTGTGTGCTCTCGTATTGTTGCGGTTGAAGCTGAGGTAGTCATTGACTGGTAGGACATTGTAGCAGATAATTTTGTGTACTACGCTTAAGTCCAACCGTAGGCGGCGTAGTTGAAGATTGTCCAAGCCCAAAATTTCAAACCTGGTAATATAGGGTATTCTGTTGCAAGCAGAGGAGTGTAGTACTCTTCTCGTGAAATACTACTGGTCTCGCTCAATTGAATTAATGTCTGATATATAGTGCAGATTCCAGACAGATGAGCTGTATTTGAGTATTGGTCTAGCAAAGGTTGTGCATGCCCTCGTTAGCAATTCAATATTTCCAGAGGAGAAGCTTCATAAGATTAGATTTACAACTCTTAATGCTATTTTGGCAATGCTGTTACAGTGAGCTCTGGCGCATAGGTCGTTAGATATGAGTACTCCTAGATCCTTGACAGAGTGAGGGTCATCAATGAAGTCATATCCGCCTAGTTTGTATTTGGTGTGCTGATTAAATGGGTTTTAATAATAGATGGCAGTCTGAATAGTCCAGATGTGTGCTGCACATACGGTAACAACTGGTTCGCTGAAAATGAGAGCGTGCACATGGCACAACCCCTTTGCACATGCACACTCCTTTCACATGTGTGCGCCTTTATGCGTGTGGCTGCAAAAACTAGGGGGTTTCTTGCATGGCAGCTGGGGTTAGTAGAATAGGTGAGGAAAGCAGCTGGGATGCGTGGGCAGGGCGAGCGAGCCAGATACAAAGGACTGGATAGCACTAAGGTGCGTGGGTGGGTGGGCCCAGCCAGTGGTTGTAAATACCAGTATGGATGAGCCAGTCCGAACTGGCAGCAGCCCACTACTAGAATAGCCTCTGTCTACCATTCAGTCTCATTTTTGAGACCATGTTGGATAACAGAGTAACATAGTTGGATGGGGCCTTGGAGGTCTTCTAGTCCAACCCCCTCCTCAAGCAGCAGACCCTGTATCATTCTGGCCAAATGTCTTTCCATTTCTCTGTCTTAAAAATCTCCAGATGGAGCACACACAACTTCTGAAGGTGAGCTGTCCCACTGGTTAATTGCTTCTCGCTGCTAGGAAATTTCTCCTTATTTTTTAGCTTAGTTCTCTCCTTGATACGTTTCCATCCATTGTTTCTCACCCTGCCTTCTGGTGCTTTGGAAAATAGTTGCTGCCATTCTGCTATGGTGTAAGTTAGGGATAGGATTAGCAAGACTGCATGTTGAATAACGTTGTGTCTGAATTATGTGTCCAGAGTTGAAGATGGACTAGGAATTCTCTTTATTGGCTGTCTTCCCACAAACCAGGAGAATTGTGAACTGTGTAATGTGGCATGAGTATCTTGCTTAGTTCGATCTTTGGACATTTCTTTTGAGTTTTAAAGCATTATGGAGGGCCTGACCGTTAGGTTACTGAATTCTATTTTTATTTCTATTTATTTATTTGTCAAAAGCTTACAATATAACAGAAACAAGAATAAACATAAATTTAAATACAAGAAATAGAAACTAATAATTGGGGACAATAGGGCAGGGGTGGTAGGCACGATTGTGCGCTTATGCATGCCCCTTAAAGACCTCTTAGGTATGGAGTGAGATCAATAGAGGTTAGTTTGAGCGTAAAGAAGTTGGGGTTTGAGCAGGTGACAGCAGAAGCAGGTACTGAGTTCCAGACATTGACCACTCTGTTGCTGAAATCATACTTCCTGCAATTGAGTTTGGAGTGGTTTACATTTAGTTTATATCTATTGTATGCTCTTGTATTGTTGTTGTTAAAGCTGAAATATTCATTAACTGGTAAGACATTGTAACATATGATTTTATGTACTATGCTTAAGTCTAATCTTAGTTGGCCTAGTTCAAGGTTGTCTAAGCCTAGAATCTCAGGTCTGGTGCTGTAGGGTATTCTGTTGTGAGCAGAGGAGTGTAGTACTCTTCTGGTAAAATATTTCTGGACTCGCTCAATTGTATTTGTATCTGATATACAGTGTAGATTCCAGACAGCAGAGTTGAATTCAAGTATTGGTCTAGCAAAGATTTTGAATGCCCTAATTTGTAAAACAGTATTACCAGAGGAGAAGATTCATAAAATTAAATTTACAACTCTTAAAAACTTTTTGGCAATACTGTTGCAGTGAGCTTTGGCACTTAGGTCATTTGATATGAGAACTCCAAGTTCCTTGACAGAGTGAGGGTCATCAACAAGGTCATATCCATCTAGCTTGTATTTGGTATATGGATTCAGTACCAACTCAGAAGGTTGTTGTGAATTTTGGAATGAGGAAAGTGCCTCCAGATGGATGAGGTTGGTGTCAACTCATAAAACATTCTTATGCATGTTTTCAAGTTGGCATAAACAAGGAGAGGGAAATCTGAAGGAGCAGCATGGTAGTTTAAAATCAGAAGTACATTCCACCCTTATCTTAAAAAAGATTGTAGCTTGGCTACCAGATCTCCTTCCCACCCCCCGAAAATCCTTCATTGGAGAACGTGATTGATGACACCCATCCGTGAATGTGCTTCATTGGAGAATCTGATTTATGATACATCCAGGGGGGAGGGGAAAAATAGAGTGGCTTCATTTAGGTTAATGCCTGGCATGTTGCTCCAAATAAATCTTTTGAATTCTTTTGAAGCTTGGCTTGAGGCTCATGATTTAATTAGAGCAATTGCAAGAACCCTGACAATGAAAGCAGAAAGAGTAAACTCCACAAAGTATTGCTGCAGAGCAAAAACCTTGCATGCATAAAGTCTCCAGGTCAGTCTTGGATATCTATATTTAAAATGGAATAAAATTAAATAAAACTCTGCCATCGATTGAAAAGGAGGCATTTCTGCATAGCACTCTTCCATACATTCGGAGTTGTGCATTTCTATCCACCTGGCAGAATTTTTTTTTTTTAAAAAAAATTGAAGCTAGAACAGGCGTTTTTCTTTCTTTTTGTCCTGTCTGGAGATGTTGAAGATAGAATGGGAGACCCTTTCCATACAATCTGGATGCTCTTGTTGCCGAGATACCATTCTTCTCTGAGGTAAGGGGCCTTTAAGTACCCCTGCCAGATTTATAAATAATGGAAGATGAGATGGTGGTTCAATGAGAGCCAGGATGGTGAAGCGATGTAGGTGTTGGACAAGCTCTTGAGATCTGAGTTCCAAACCACAACTTGATCATGGATTTTTGTGAGATAACTTTGATCTTGACACCCTGGCTTGGTCCAACTGATCTGACAAGGTATATAGATACAGATTAACAGAGTTCGAAGGGATCTTGTAAGTCATTTAGTCCAACCCCCCCCAGCCCAAGCGGGAGACCCTATACCATTTCTGACAGATGGGAATCCAATCTCTTCTTGAAAGTCTCAAGTGATGGTGCTCCCACAACTTCTGAAGGCAAACTGTTCCATTGGTTGATTGCTCTCACTTGTCAGAAAATTTCTTCTTATTTCCAGGTTGAATTTCTTCTTGTTCAGTTTCCATCCATTATTCCTTTTCTGGTCTTTGGGTGCCTTGGAAAATAGCTTGACCCCTTCCTCTTTGTGGCAGCCCCTCAAATATTGCAAGACTGCTATCCTGTCTCCCCTGGTCCTTCTCTTCCCTAGACTAGCTATTCACAGTTCCTGCAACCATTCATTATATGTTTTAGCCTCCAGTCCCCTAATCATCCTGGTTGCTGTTCTCTGCACCCTTTCTAGAGTCTCAACATCTTTTTTATAGTGTGAGCAAAACTGGATGCAGTATTCTAGGCGTGGTCTTAATAAGGCTTTAGACAGTGGTATTAGTACATCATAGTATTTCATAGACTGGAAGAAATAAAATATCAGGAGGAACTAAAGGGGCATATTTACTTGAGGTTCTTTTGCTAGACATGGTTTTGAGCCGTTCCATGGCAGGGAAGAAATACAGGAAGTGCAGCTACTCTAGGTCTGCATACAAAAAGTTGTGTGGACAGTAGTACAAGCCAGGCTATTTATGTTAAGGTAGTATTTTTGCTACCCTCTTTTATTTGGATGCTGTCCCCCTCCTCTCTGTGGCAGCCCCTCAAATATTAGAACACTGCTACCATGTCTCCCCTGTTCCTTCTCTTCACTAGAATGAATGAATTGAACGAATGAATGAATTCTTTATTGGCCAAGTGTGATTAGACACAGAAGGAATTTGTCTTGGTGCATATGCTCTTAGTGTACTTAAAAAGAAATGATGCATTAGATAATCAATATCTTGATTGTGGAGATCAAATTGAAGGAAGGCATCCTGTCTGCATGACCTTCAGATCATGGTAGTTCCGCCGGATTCATAATCAAGGAATAAATAACAGAATTTAGTGAGGATGACGAAACAGAAAGGGGAAGCAGGTGGAACAAAGCTATAAGCATTCAAAGCAGGATGATTCAAAGCAGTTAAAGGATTGCTTTAAAATCTGGCAGGATCCCATGAGTCTTGCTTTGTCATTAAGGACTAGGAGTGGATTTCCAGGTTTGAGGTGGGAGTTTTTCCAGCCTGTCCTTGGCTACAGCTGAGACCTTCCACAGGTACCATCCCATAGCACTACAAACCAGTGGTGGGATTCAAAATTTTTATTACCGGTTCTGTGGGCGTGTGGCTTGGTGGTCTTTGCATAACTTGGTGGGCATGGCAGAGGAAGAATACTGCAAAATCGCCATGCCCTCCCCATCCCACTAACCTGCTTTCCAGCTCTGTTCTCCTGTGCAGGGCAACAAAAGAAGACCCAGCCAATCAGCTGGGACTTGGGAGGCAGAGAATAGAGGGGGCCAGTCAGAGGTGGTATTTGCCATTCTCCAAACTACTCGAAATTTCTGCTACTGGTTCTCCAGAACTGGTCAAAACTGGCTGAATACTACCCTTTGCTACAAACCCTTTCCTGCTAGCTGGAGGATGCCAACATTGCTCGGTCTGGATAATTGGAAGGAATGGAATACAATCCCTGACACTCTACTCCCCATATAGAGATGTTGAAATCCTCTGCAGGGAAGCTTTGCAGTAATATTGGTGTCTGTGGACTTATCAGCCTTTTGATGATCGGTGGGTTCTGCTGCCGCCTCAAGTTCCATTGGACGTAATGGGCGAGCATCACCAGTGAGTTGCTGATGTTGAGTCACAACCGTGACTGGCACTAATTGGCTACCTTGTTGGCAGCTTTGACAGAGAGACTGGGAGGTCCAAAAATGGTCAAGACGGGAGGAATGGCCTTTCTTTTTGCATTGGTCCCAGTTGGGAGGGCATACAACCTATCCCTCTGCTCTGGATGCGATCGGAAACTTTTACCTCGTTCAGGATTGACATAATCTATCTGTGTGTTTAAAAAAAAAAGAAGAGGAAGAGAGCAGAAAGAATGAAGTTGCTATGATGCTGCTTTGGGGGACTGAGAAGACGTTGGCAGGAAACTTGACTGCAGCCATTGACCGGATGAAAATAACACTTCGAAAAAAAAGAAGAGGAGGCAGCACAGAAATGATTATTTGCTTCATGCATGAAGATAAACCTCCAGGTAGCCTCAACAACTCACTAAAAGGATGCAAATGACCAGCTGTCTGCAAGGAGTACAAATCCTTCCATTCCCCACCATCCAATCAGAGCTGAAGAAACTTCTTGGATGAGAAGTGAGTCATCTTCAAAGAAAAAACAGAAAGTCCAGTTGCCTCT
>BHFT01023697.1:0-32650 GCA_004320025.1 Laticauda laticaudata | reverse complement strand
CCCCGAAATTTTGCTCATCCGCTGTGTCCTTTATGCATACGTTTTGCATCCGTCGGCCAGTGGGACCGGGCCTTTACCTTCAGCCATCAAGAGACTTTTTTGTCACCTCTATCCCATGTTTACCTTCGCTGCAGTAACCTCACTCCACCTTCTCATTCACATGCTGGAGTGGTGGAAGGCATTTCTCTGCTTCAAAGGCCAAGATGTGAGTTTCTAGACATGAAGTGCATATGGTGCTCAGATAGTCTCTTAACTTATCTTAGAGTAGTACATGAAGGCTAGAAATAATATTTTTTCACATTTAAAATAAATGATTCCAAGCAGAATCCTTCCTATAGCTCATAATCCTCATCTGGATACTCTCTAAATCTCTAAAAGAGATGATGCATTAATTGTAGAGGTTCAACCAAAAGCATATACAACTGGAATACAATTTGAATGGTGCAATATGATTAGTAGGGATGTACAAAGACTCTGTTAGGAATCTGACAATACAAATGGGATTTTATTTGATTTCTATAACTTAAAAGGTTGGGCTTCCCATGATGTCTATACCTTGCCATAATTTAAATTAGGATGAAATGGGACTGCTTTATTAACAATTTATAAACCTGGTTGATTGTAATTCTACTCATTTCAATCTCTACCTGATGCAACATCCAAACCTTGGATGTGCACAGGCTTTGATGCTTGCCTTGGAAGTCAAAATAAGCTTATTCTAAACAGCTAATTTATTTTATTTATTTATTTGTCAAAAGCTTACAATATAACAGAAACAAGAATAAACATATGTTTAAATACATGAAATAGGAACTAATAAATGGAGACAATAGGACAGGGAAGGTAGGCATGATTGTGCGCTTATGCACGCTCCTTACAGACCTCTTAGGAATGGGGTGAGGTCAATAGAGGCTAGTTTGAGGGTAAAGGAGTGGGGGTTTGAGCAGGGAAACGAATCAGGATAGTGGGTTCCAGACATGTGACCACTCTGTTGCTGAAATCAATACTTCCTGCAATTGAGTTTGTGGTGTTTACATTCAGTTTATATCTGTTGTGTGCTCTTGTTGTTGTTGTTAAAGCTGAAATATTCATTAACTGGTAAGACATTGTAACATATGATTTTTATGTACTTAGTTAAGTCTAATCTTAGTTAGTGTAGTTCAAGGTTGTCTAGCCAAGAATCTCAAGTCTGGTGATGTAAGGGCATTCTGTTTGTGAACAGAGGAATACTCTTCTTGTAAAATACTCTCTGGTCACTACTCACTGTGATTAACTGTCTGATATACAGTACAGATTCCAGAGGGCAGAGCTGTATTCAGTATTGGTCTAGCAAAGCTGGACCATAGTTTTGCAAATCAGTATTACGGAGGAGAAGCTTCATAGATTAGATTTACAACTCTTAAAGCCTTTTGGCAATGCAGTTGCAGTGAGCTCTGGTGCTTAAGCCCCTGTCACACTGCAGCAACGGATGGAAAGAAGATGAAAAAGGAGAAAAACCTTACCATCGCTTGGTTATGCGATGCTTCTGTTCTGTACTCACTGCCTCCGTTTTGCTTCCTCTCTATCCGTCCGCATCCGTCCATTGACATTTCATCCGTTCAGGAAGGTTTGAGCTGCTCAAACTTTTGAGCAGAAAATGTACAAACGCGTCCGTTCTGCATCCGCTAGGCATACGGGACATCCATTCTGCATGCCGTTATGATCCGTATAATCCGCTGGCATCCGCTGTGCATCTGCGCAACTCGAATCCACTCCAGCGGTAAACGGCCGCAGGGAGGAAGCGGAACGGACGCGCAGCGTTAGTAGCACGGACAGAGAAAGGATGAAAGTGGATGCAGCACACAAAGAAAGCATTTAAACGGAAAAAACGTTCGCAGAGGGGACCTAAGTCAGATATTAAGGATGTCTAGAGGGATGCCTAGAGGATGCAAAAGGATGCTTCCGTTCCGCATCTGCTTCTCCTCGCTCGCGTCCTCCCCCGTCCGATCTCCTTTCCGTGTTATCCGCTCTGGTTATGCACAAATTTTTGCCAGCCTTTTTGGAAGAGGCGCGGATAACAACGGATGGAACATTTTTCTCGTCCGCTGTGTACTTTTTACAAACGTTTTGCATCCGTTGGGCAGTGTGACAGGGGCTTTAGGTCATAATTAGGTCATAATTTGCCACCTGTTATCTCCCTGGTGGATATACAGGGAGGATTCAATGCTGAGTAGACAATTTTTTCTCTTCAACTAGTGTCAAGTGCAAAGAACCAAGGCCACTCATAATGTTTCAGCATAGAGGATTTATTCAAGCCTGTACACAAGAAACTGATCAGCTAAAGTTCAATGCTAAATTGATGCCAGATAAGGGTCAATGGAATTCAGGAGAGGTTGGACTTGGAACACTTGTGGCAATGCAACAACTCTAAACTGATGACGTGCTTGACCCCATCCCCCAGCTCTGCCTGCTCTTCTCCTGCCTCTGCATGAGAAAACATAAATTAGAATGAATCAGACTTAGTGCCATTGGGTCCTAGAAGGAATAAGAAATTCCATGATGTTTTCTTAATGGATAAATTAGAATATACCCCTTATTCCAATGCAGTGTAAGCAATGAAAGACAAAAACACATTGAGTTTTTGAGTAAAATAAATATGATTAACATGAATCTTAGGCTTATTTTATTTTTCAAGAATCTTCCCACATTTAGATCACAGTATTAGCTTGAACCGAATGATAGGATTCTGTAGAGATTCTCAGTCATCCAGGTCATGGTTGTCCCAAAAGTGCTTTTTCAGGAGGGAACTGGACTTTCTTGTTTTTTCTTTTGAAGAGGTTTCACTTCTTGGATGAGAAGCAAAACATCTTCAAAAGAAAAAGAAGAAAGAAGAAAAAAGAAGAAAACACCTACTGAAAAAGTACTTTGGGGACAAATGATAGGATATTCATAGATATATGATTATTTGATTGATTGAGATGAATGCCAAACTAAGACGAAAGTAATCAGGAGGTTTCATTGTGTATTCTCTCCAACATTCATTCCAATACACCAAACTGGTTTTCAAGTATAACCTAAGTATACACCTTATTTAAGTTAAGCTGTTCAAGGATGAAAGTTCAGTTCCTTCTGTCTCATCACCACAGCAATGTGTATGTTGAAAATAATACTCAAGAGTTAGGGTGGTCAGTCATGCAGGGCAAAAAAGGCATGTGTATAACACAATAGTCCCATAGGAGTCACAATGAGGAGGTGAGGAAGACAGCAACATCCAAGTACCACCAAAGGATTAAAAAAGATACATTCTACCCATATGGGTGAGGAGAATATATTAATACTTTATATTTATGCTCATTATTTCAAAGGGATTTAGTGTATTTTGTCAATCTTGGACCAACTGGAGATGTATTTGTTCTGATGGAGAATGCCAGTGCTTAAACTTCTCCCTTGTTCGATTCTTTAGCTGTAAACCAATTTTCATCTTCAATTGGAAAATGCTTTTGGATAGAGAAATGTCCTTGGCAGCTTTTCACACTGAGGGCTGTCATCTGAAAGGGAGAACAATACAGCCTTTCCTTCTTAGAAAAGGAAAGAAAACTTGCAAGAAAAAAAAAAAAAAACCACATGGGAACATTTGTGGTTTAGCAACACAAACGTTGCCTTCTACAATTAAAATTCCACCTCTGCACGGTTTTCATCATTCTTTATGAGACCCAGAAGAAGTTTCCCACTGTTTATATTTAAGCAAGGACAATCGAAGGAAAATATTAAGATTTACAGAAACCTTATCTAATTCATTTCTAGAAGCAGAGACTTCCTCTGCAGAAGAACATGGGGGCTTGGGAGACAGGGGAGGGAATCCAATTGAAAGAAGGTACTTAGAGAAGCTGTACGAAATTATATACTTAATTCTTTCCTTTAACACTCAAAACCACATGAGATGATAAGATGATAGCTACTTCCTTTCTGTTTAAAGGAGCTTATTCTCCTAAGACCTGGGGCTTTAGGTACACTTGGTTTTTTTTCTGAAATATTTTTTTTAGCTGGCACTACAGGTATTTTGCAGTCCAGTTTCATATCAGAACTGTAGATACTGTGGGCTTTGGTTTCTATTTTTGAATTAGGAGGTCACTTTATCATTTTCATTCTAGAACTATCAAACTAGCTTTTTTTATGGAGGCAGACACACCCTTTTTGCTAGAACAACATGTCCTTCCTCCCTCTTTGAAAGTATCCTGATTTAAAAAAAAAAAAATGGGGGGGGGCATGTTTACCTTTTGCTGAAATTTTTAAAAACAACAGGTTTCGTTCCCAGATGGAACTCATTGTGCCAGTTGAAGGGCAAAACATGACCCACCTCTACTGCTTTATTGCCCAGATCTTGTCAGTGTGAATTAAGCTAGCATTTATGAAATCAGAGCCCAATGTGCAAGACATTAAAATCTCTGCGGTCTCACTTCTTTGTGTTAACAAAATCTAGATTTTGCTGCAAGCTAAAGGAGAGGTGTTTGAATTAGGATGTGGAACAGAACAGCTCCATTCTTAAACAAGCCTGGAAGCTTGGTTGATGCGGATCATTTCAAGACAAAATTGTGTGTTGTATTCTTATTTATTTACTGAGCTTTAAAATTTGCATTTGTGTGGCTATTTCTTTTTTGCTTTATAAAGCAAACAAGGTATCAAAAGAACATATTTTTACCTCTCTTTCTCTGTGGCTATCAGTGCGGAATATCTGCCTTGAGATATCTTCGGGATTTTCTCAGATCTGTTGCTTTGAAACAGATATCTGCATGTTATTTTTGCATTAATTTTTACTTGCTTTTTGGAATATTTCTGCTGAGCAAAGGAAATGCCAGACCTAACTTGATGCCTTCCTCTCACAGACATACCCTGTGCTGTTAAAATCCATCAGAATGACACACTGCCCTTATGGAAGGAAGCTGTTATGACACATTGCATGAAAAAGATATCTGCAGTCTGTATAAAACAATGTTGTAAGTGATGATTTGGTGTTCTTTAAATAAATTTAGCACTTTCTGAGCAGATCGTATTGATTTTCACCTGTCCTTGTTGACTTAAAGTGAAAAAGGAGTTCATAAAACTGGCAGGCATTCCTTTCCCCTACTTTTGGTACACACCATTATTGGAGTATATCAATGGAGAATATGGGTCAGTTCAAACTTTAATATTACTTGTTTCTTTATGTTTCATGAAATTAACCACGTTATAACACAAGAATGAAATTTAGAAGTAAATTTGCTGCTCTGATTACCATAATGTAGTTCTTATATTCCATTCATGTTGGTTGATACTTTTGGCTGTTGAATACAGAAGGGGTCTTGATTTTAGATGTTGTGCATCATGAAACACATATGATTTGAGATCTCTGTGATTGCACAGTTCTTGATCATGCAGAGAAAATATCTACATGAGCAGAAATGTGGGATCCTGCCTTAAACTGAATCAGATTGGCTCAGAATTGTGAGGTCCTTGGCACTCTCTGAGCTTGATGGTTTTCTTGCCGATGTTTCATTGTCAAACTAGGTAATATATCCCAATATATCTTAGAATTGTTACTGACTTTTATGGATTTTGGAGAAAGGAATCTGTCTTTTCTGTTTGTCTCACCTGGAAAGGATTTTATTTTTGCATATTTCCAAGTGATACCACTTCTTTTTCAGAATTCTATATGGATAAACTCTGTTTCCATGCTTAGAGGACTCTATTAGAGGACTTAATCAAGGAGAGAAGCAACTTAGAACTAAGGAGAAATTTCCTGACAGTTAGAACAGTTAATCAGTGGAACAACTTNCTTCTCTTCTCTTCTCTTCTCTTCTCTTCTCTTCTCTTCTCTTCTCTTCTCTTCTCTTCTCTTCTCTTCTCTTCTCTTCTCTTCTCTTCTCTTCTCTTCTCTTCTCTTCCCTTCCCTTCCCTTCCCTTCCCTTCCCTTCCCTTCCCTTCCCTTCCCGGATCAGGAAGAGAGACCCACTAATAGATGCGATCATCTCAGAGGGAGTGGCTTGATTTAGCTTTTTAAAAAAATGTTTTGGGAACCTGTATCCCTAAATAGATGTAAGATCTGGAAAGAGGGTTGTGCGGATATTTAAATTTTTCACTCCTACCATCCAGGTCTGCAATTCTCTTTCTGAATATTAAATCCTTCAAGCTGCTATGATAGTGTTGGTACTAGTTTCCTGAGCAACCACACAGTTCTGTAGCCATTTATGGATTGCAGGTGAGTTACCAGCCATTATGGAACAGCACAGCATCATGATTTAACACTGAGAGCACAGATTTGGGGCTTGCTAGTGAAAAAAAAAGAACAATACAGCAGTGAAGACTCATATAAGAGAGGTGTGAAAAAGATCAAGATCAGAAACATTTGCTTCTCCTTGATTTAAAAAAAAATAGGATGATTTTTTTTAAATTGCAAGATCTCTCCCCCCCACACACACACTTTATTCACTGTATCTGGATAACTGTGTCCTCTTAGAGGGTCAAAACCCCTGTTTTATGCTTGTGTAATTCAATAGCAGAAGCAATATTCTCCTCCCTCTCCTTCTCTATTTCTTTTCTTCTTTCTTTTTAAAGATAAAACTGGTGCCAAAGTGAAAGAAGTGCTGTTTAATTATTAGCCTGGAGTGATTTCTTTTTTTTCAACAGAGATGAAGGGATTCTGGAAATAATTGCTGGCTACTATCATATAAAACAGGCTGTATCTATCTCAGCATTAATAGAGATTGTTGAAATTTGAGGCGAGAGGTATTTGCATGTGGGCCTGCCAGTGTGGCCGATTCTTTTAAATGGTGGCTTTGTTGTCTTTCTCTTTGTCCTCCTCCTCATCCCCTTTTTTCTCCTCCTCCTCCTCCTCCTCCTCCTCCTCCTCCTCCCTCCTCTCCTCCTCCTCCTCCTCCTCCTCCTCCTTCCTTTGGCCACTTTCTTTACAAGACAAATAAGATGCTAGCAGATTAGAAGGTGGATGTTCCTTGATGTTTTCCTGTAAGGATGGGAGAGACAGGAAAAGGATTCAGCAGGAATGTAAAACAGATGTACATATTTCTGTTTGGGAAGGGCTGTGTATTTAAATGTGAAGTGGAGAACTGAAAAAAAAAATGTGTGTGGCCTCACCTCCAGTTTTACAGCCACTGAACTTTCTCAATATCTCAACTTTCTCATGGTTATTTGCTGGTGTGATTTTTCAGTTTTTTAAAGAGTAAAACGCATATGCCGAGTTTAACAAACCCATCTTGTTCTTTAAACCCATTATTTCTCTTTGGAATTTACCAAAATATAGGTGTTTTCAGTCATATGTCTCTTCTGTCTTCTGTCAAAGCCAGGGGAGGGCTGCTGGGGGTTCACAGGGGTTCGGGAGAGCCCCTAGCTAAGATTCTGTGCAGTTTGGACAACCCCCAAATCCCACTCCTGGCTGGCCCTGCCCACCCAGCCCCACCCCTCCCAGAAATCCCCACGCCACCCGTTCTGGATGCAGGTAAGTACAGGGCATGCATAGAGGCTCGGGAAGGGTGAAAAACAGGCCTCCCAGAAGTCTGGGAAAGCTGGAAATGGCCCTGTTTCCAGCTTCTCTCTTCCAGAGAGCCTCTGGAGCCTGGGGAGGCTGATTTTGCCCTCCCAGAGGCTCAAGCAAAGCCTCCAGAGCCCGGAGAGGGCAAAAATGCCCCCCCACCATGATGCAGGAGGCTGAATAGGCCATGCCCACCATGGCCACTCCCACCCAGCAACCGGGCAGAGAACCCATTGCTAAAATTTTTGAAGCCCAGCCCAGTCACAGCTTTTGCAAGTACTGGAGTTAAGATCGATCAGATGTAGTTGATAAAATGTTGGATTGGCCCTTTGGGAGATCCACTCTCTAGTCGCTGAGGTCAGCTACTGTCTCTCACCTTGGCCTAGATCATGGAGTGGTGGTTATGGGGTGGGAAAAAGGAGAATTTTAGAATTGGAAGGGACCACAAAGATCAAGCAGTCCAATCCCCTCCAATATCCAAGAAAACCAATTAAACTGTCCTTGAGATGTAGTTACCTATAGTCCGTCCCTCCACAGGTATGGAGAAGCTATAGTCTCCACAGGCAGATTGTTTCCTATGGCACATATCCTACCCAGTGGTGGGATTCAATATTTTTTTATTACCACTTCTGTGGGTGTGGCTGGGGAAGGATACTGTAAAATCTCCAGTCAGAGGTGGGATTTGCCGGTTCTCTGAACTACTTAAAATTTCTGCTACTGGTTCTCCAGACTGGTCAGAACCTGCTGAATACCACCTACCGCAGAAGAATTTACTACACCAATGATGTTTTCCCCAAAACCAAAGAGCGCCATATATTGAGATCTTGAGATCTTGAAGGGAAGGTAGAATATAAATCTGGCCAAAAAAGAAAAAAAAAGAGCTGTGTCTGCAGAATGAGTAGTGATACCACTTCTAAAAACTGAGTGTGTGTATATCCATGTGCAAACATGGATTTCAAGCAATAATACTCTTGAGCGCTCCTCTTAGATAGGAGTTAAGAGATATAATTCACATAATTGCATCTCAGTTAGGTATAGGTAAATGCTGTCTTCCTCTTTGTCCCTTTTCGATTGAATCAGGATGTTCTGTCTTGATTTGTTTTTCTTTTGCAAGAACAAACTAAGTATTTTGAATTTTGACCATGTTCTGAGTTGTCAGAATTGGAAGAGGAAAATGGATGAGGCACTTGAACCATTCAGCTTTGCCAGTTGTTGAAATGGTCTGTGCTGAAATGAGAATGTGTGAAGCTTTTTTATTATTATTATTATATAAAGCCTTTGTTCTGTGGGTTTTGTCCTCCTTACTCCAAGGTTAGTGGATTTTTCTTTTATTGGGATTACATATGCCTTATTTTACTGAATATCTACATCACTTCATCAGTTGACAATGGTGAGATGTTGGGGAACATTAAAGTATTTGACATAAGGGAGTATATTTAGGATTGGGAGGGGCCTGATTGAATAGGTTGATTAAATAGGCTGAGATTGGAACATAGGTAAAGGGGAAAATTGTTATCTAAAAGAGAAAGCTACAATTGCACAATATTTAGTGAAAATATATCTTGCCATATGTTGCATTAAAAATATTTCTGGAATCTTTTCAGTACTCCATTGGACCTGGTAGATATGATTTTTACTGGTGCCTCCTTCTAAAAAGAAGGGAAGGGAAGGGAAGGGAAGGGAAGGGAAGGAAAGGAAAGGAAAGGAAAGGAAAGGAAAGGAAAGGAAAGCCTCAGAACAATAACACGAACAATTTTGTTCTTTTTAGGTTATGATATTAAAATTTGGGGTTTTTTAACTTCACTTTTTTGAGACTTTTTCAATTTCTGTTTGAAATTAACCAAAGCGAGAAGCAACATGAAATTAAGGAGAAACTTCCTAACAGTGAAATTAGTCACTGCAGATTTTTAAGAAGAGACTAGACAGTCACTTGTCTGAAATGTATTGGAGGCTGGACTAGAAGACCTCCAAGGTCCCTTCCATCTCATTTTATTATAAATTCTAATCTGTCAAGAGTTATCCATGAGGAACAGAAAAGTAGAAAGTTCCACTTATGGTTTGCCTAGTCAACTTTCACTTTTTTACTAGGGCAGAAAAGTTTTTTTATGAAATTATTCTCTATATGTATTCTTGAAATGCAATATACTGGAATGTCTCCTAAAATGAACTCATAGCCAATTTAGAAGCACGGCTAATGATTTCTAATTGGATAGGTGGCTAAGAAATACTGTTCAAACATGTTCAAGTCAAGATTTATCAATTAATACTGTAAGAAACCAACACTAAAGTTTGCTGTTATATTTCTGTAGTTATATATAGGAAGAAACAAAGATTCTTAGAGTTGTATTGGATGAAAAATCACATAAGGCCATTGCTTATAATTGCTATGAAAACTGGGCTACTCCATATAAGGTACAGTTAGTTTTAAGCTAACTCAGAAACGAGAAGTAAGTTCATTCATTTTATGGAATCCTAGTGACTGGGGTGTGTTTAGGCCATTGAACTCAAATGCCTCCTTAGTGTAGGAATTCATATGAAAGCATCCTAGATAGATGGATCTCCAGTTTCTGCTTGAAGATAGTCAGTGAAGAGCAGTTGCTATATCCTTAGGCTATTGGTTTCACTGTTGAACAACTCTTATCATTAGGGTGCTTTTCTTAACATTCAACCAGAATCTTTTTTTCTTATAACTTAAGATCATTAATCTATGTCCTGCCTTCTGGCTCCATGGAGAATAGACATATTTTGTGTAACAATTACTTCTGGTATTTCAATGGTATTATGATAGCTAAATCTACATAGGCTAAATCTACATAGTTTCTTCTAGCAATCTTTGCAAAATTTAGATTCTAGTTCTCAGATGTCCTTTCTTGTCCTTCATTTCAGTTTCTAAACTTCTAGTGATGCAGTCCAAGATTCTATAGATACAACACTGCTGATTCATCTTCAGTTGGCAAACAATATTTCTTACCAAACAATGAAAATGCTTCCTTAATAGCGCCAACTTTTTTTTTAAAAAAAGAAATACTTTTTAATCATACTGTGTCTCATTCATATGGTGACTTTATAATTAGAAAAAAAAGGCATTCCTTCAATTACATTTTTAGCTTGATCTTTCATGTCACATGCCTAATACACATCACATATCTGATTTTGGCTAGCAGTGATCAAGGATATTAGTTTTCAGTGAAGGATGCAGAACATTTTTTAATAAATTCATTTGTCAGAAGTTGGTGTTTTTGAACAAATGGCCTCCTTAATGTATTTTTCATCATAAGCAATTTGCATGAGAACATCTCATTACATTATCTTGCCAGCTCAGACTGATGTCAACTATTGGGGACAGAGAAAATATGACTGCATTTGTTAATTATATAATAGATGTTTTCCCAAGGGTTGTTTGCCTTATCTGGAAAGAAATAAAATGGTTCAGTATTCTATCAAAGAATGTGGAAGCTTTACAGTGGCAGAGCTGGCTGAAGTCACATTGATGCTGTTATAGTTTATATTTATTTAATTGTTGAGTTTAGATAGCGCCCAACTCACAATATGACTCTGGGTAGTGTACAATTAAAATATAAAATCTAAAAACCAGATAAAACTCAATAGCTCAAAAAAGAGCTAGATTAAAAAAAAGAGAATAAAATATACCAAAGATATAAGAACAGATTAGGCAAGGCCTGGCTCAAAAACAATAACTGTGAGAGGGACCTTGGAGTCAATGCCTAGCTTCAACCCATCTTTCCACTACCACACCCTTAAGAAGACCATAATAACAATAGCACATAGATTTGTATACCACTTTGTAGTGCTTTACAGCCCTCTCTAAGCGGTTTTACAGAGTCAGCATATTGGCCTCAAATAATCTGGGTCCTCATTTTACCCATCTCGGAAGGATGGAAGGCTAAGTCAACCTTGAGCCAGTCAGGATCGAACTGCTTGTAGTGGGCAGAGTTCACTATAGCAATTGCAATAGCACTTAGACTTATATACTGCTTCCCAGTGCTTTATAGCCCTCTCTAAGCAGAAGGAAGGAAGGGCTGACTTATATACTGCTTCATAGAGCTTTACAGCCCCCCTCTAAGTTCTTTACAGAATCAGCATCTTGCCCCCAACAATTTGGGTCCTTATTTTACCCACCTCAGAAGGATGGAAGGCTGAGTCAACCTTGAGCCTGGTGGGATTTGAACTGCCAAATTACAGGCTGCCGATAGTCAGCAGAAGTGGCCTGCAGTACAGCACTCTAATTACTGTGCCACTAAGGCAGTATAATGTATGGCTCAGCCTCATCATGCAGCATTCAAGGAATATGTTAAACATGGTTTGGGCTTTTCTAACAAGACCTGTTGCAGGATGCTTTTCCCAGAACTACTATCATTGATGAGCATTCAAAACTATGCTGATCAGAAGTGAGCAGTGGAGATGTGTGCTTCTGATTGCTGATTGTCATGAAATTTAGTACTGAGTGAAATTGCTTGCTGAGATTGTCATCCCTGTCCATCTTACAAAGGTCTGATGATGCTCTTTTAAACTGATTTGGACATGCAGGCTGTGAGAAATCATAGGAGAGATATGAAATCATAGGAGCCCTATGTCCCAGACATCAAACTGCTCCTTTAAGAAAGGAACGAGAGAAGGATGAGAAAAGTGATCTAATCTAATAACCCTTGAGAGTGAACATTATCTTTGAGATTTGGCCCTGTCTCCTTTCCTCCTGGCTTTCTCTAGGGTTGGGTTCATGCAACACTTCACTGGGCTAAAACGGAGTGGAGTGGTTTGTGGTTCGGCATTATGAAACCACGATGATGATGCTTTTCATTAAAAAGATCTGAAAGCAATGTACAATGTAAACAGTCAGTTGAAACTATTAAAATATACATTGACACTCATAAAACTTCAAAGTGAGCAATAAAATAAACATTAAAACATTAACACAGCATAGTAAAAACAGCAATTAATAAATTACAGCAGCATTAACCCAGGATTTGTCTTAACATGTTGCATAAACCATTGCTTGACTTATGGTTTATGGTATAGCATGTTGTGGGAATCCAGCCAGGATGTACAGTATGTCAATCTCCCACAAGGCATTTCTGAAAAAAATACTATTTGATTTGAGCTTGTTCTTTAGTTCATTTTCAAACTTGTTCAAAAGTCTGGTGGCCCCTTTAGAAACCCATTTATGATTGGGCCAGCTTCACTTCAAAAGTGACTCTAATCTATATGTCTCCAGTCTTAGCCCAGTGCTAATCACTGCACCATGCTGGTTCTTGACTGTAGTTTTTGCTCAGTTCTTGTCTATAGAACATAGAATAATTGAACTGGAAGTGACCTTTTAGATCTAGTCCAACCTCTTACCCAAGCAGGAGATCCTATTAAGCTGGACAACTTTTATACACAATAGAATAACTCTGCTGTTTCAATCAAGAAGGCTCTTCTAAAGCACTATCTTTCCTGGAAAATAGTAGAATGTTTCTACTTAGATAATTTTCCCAAACATAACTTTTTCGGATTTTTAAAAAACTTTTCCTTCCAGTAATATCTAGTACATTAGTCCCCTGGATGGCACATATATTACAAAGTTGTTTAGTCAGGATTTTTTGCTCTTATACATAGACCTCTTGGCCTTTAAACAACTCTCAAATTAATTTGAATTTTTTTTTAAAAAAAGCTTTCCTAAGTGACCAGCATTTTGTAGGATGCCTAATCTGTCTGTGGTCAGGGGTGTTAATTGCTAAGATACATGCTGGTTTCAAAAGCGGTCATAGCTCTCTTAAGTGTTTATGTTAACTTCCTACTAGGTAACTCTGTTGCAAGCTTTCTTCTCATCATGATTTGTCTCTATGCTCCAAAAGAAATGCTTTCAAAATAACATTACTGATGCTGCTTGTTTGCTGTGCCTTTTCCTGCTGGGAGAGCTTTTAATAAAGGCATATATTTTCCTCTGTCATAAAATTTACAAAGGCTCCTTTTCAAGGTCTCCACTGAAGTTATCATCAACTTACCCATTCCTATGTACTCTCCAGATGTGGCTGAAATGATTCCCAGTAAGCTTTTTGAATAAAAGATGTGGTATGTTCTTTCAAGCCCTACTTCTTCTTCCTCACAAAAACCAGCCTTCACCCATGTTTGACATTTGGCAGAAGCTAGTGAACTCAGTTTAATAATGCCCTCTTTGCTGTTTGTGAAGTTCTTTTCATGGATGAAATAAATCTGCTCCCACAGAAATCTGTGGCAATTTTCTTTATCATCCATACCTTAAAGCAGAAATGCTTCTGGGTGTCACATTTATCACCTTATCGCTGCAAGATCTCCACGGTCCCCTGGCCTTTTTCAGATGTTCTCCTGCTCCCTTTTACTGTTGGCTTTATATGTGTTCTGTCGAACATCTCCCACAACTCCAGAAGCCTAACAGGCAGCAGACAAAAGAAAAAGGCATTTAGTTCTTAGGGACTTTGCTTGCACCCTTAATGTCAACCAATAGAAGATGATAAAAGAATCCTATACCTTCATCTGCCTATCCAAGAGAGGATTCCTCCCTCCATATTCACAGGGATATGGCACATGCTTGAGATGAAAGGGAGGCATCATGTTCCTTTGCTGTCTGCAGAAGTTGCTGCTACAAGATATCGTAAGCCATTTGTTTTAATAGGATTTGATAATGCTGGGTTGAGAGCAGGCTCAAGTTCTTCTAGATATCTGTCAGGCTCAAAGACCAAGAATAACACATGTAGTTACTTCAGAGTATTTCTTTATTGTTGTTCACCTATTAAGAGAATCTTGTCAGACTAAAGCAACTTTCTGCATAACTATAGATATACTCCGTGAATTTCTAGAGAGGGCCAACCTTGCTCTTTTCCTGACTACCAGACATTCCAAGCTCCACTGCCTCTTTGCCCTCCAGGAAATCTGGTTTATCCCCTTTAAAGCCCTTCATGGCTTGGGTCCGGGTTATCTAAGGAAACATCTCTTGTCAATCACATCCACCCGACCCATTAGAGTGAGGAGACAAGGAATGTTGCTAGTCCCACCTCTGAGGGAGATGCACCTGATGGGACCCAGAAGAAGGGCCTTTTCCGTGGTGGCTCCCTCTCTCTGGAACATCATTCCCCCAGAGATTAGAATGGCCCCCTCACTAATACTCTTCCGAAAGGCACTGAAGATCTGGTTTTGCCAGCGGGCCTGGGGAACCCAGAGAGGGATGGATCCCATCAGGTGGCTCGTGTGATCTGCTGTTGTCGGGGAGGGGGAGGGGAGTTGGTTTTTGATTTTCTGTTTTTTTTCCCCCCAAAATTTGTTCTGTTGTACTTTACTAATTTATTTGATTCTTTTTGTTAGTTTTTATTGTTTTTATTTTTATTTTTTGTTTTAAATATGGTTTTACATTGTGTAAGCTGCCTCGAGTTGCCATGGGCAAATAGGTGGCAATATAAAATAAATAAATAAATAAATAAATACTAAATAAAAAAGAGGCCCACCTTCCTATGACTCCAGACTACATTCCATTTCAGGATCAAATTTTTGCACAAGAGCAGAAATGGTATCGGTAACAATGTGGGGGAAGGGAAAAGAGATTCTTTCCTTCACACAATGTTGATTTTTTTTTCCATTATACAGTACCTTTTCTTACCATTGGTTGGCTTTATAATTTTCTAAAATTGCTTCTAAAGTGTTCAGAATCAGAAAGAAATGAATAGCCAATACAATACAATACGCTATATTTCCTCCTTATTTAATGTAGCATTTGTGGACAGCTCCTAACTTTTTTTTATCAAAATAGTGACATCTCCCAGAAAACAAGGGAGATAAAACTGAAATTCATCCATTTAGGTGTCCTGAAGAATCATTACTTTGAGGATAAAAGAATCAGCCTGATGTGTTGAATCCCATTTACACAAGCTCAGAAGTCTAGTGGTGCCATTTCAGACTAACAAATGTTATTAAAAGGCATACGCTTTTGTGAGATGCACAAAATGCATCTTGTGAAGGGAGCAGAGGCTAACAAAAGCTTATTATGCCCTTCAATGACAATTGTTAGTCTGAAAAGATGCTAACAGACTCCTCTAATTTTTAGTACCATAGATTAACACGGTTCTTTGCCTACAATGCCCACAAACTCATATATGAGTATGAAAATGGGTGTGCCAGAATTTGTTTTGTAGCCCATTTGCTGATTGGGAAGGAGAGGAAGAGCTATTGGCAAGCTCTTAAGAAGGAGGCCATTCGCTCAGCATCTCTTATATGGCTGCAAAAGTCAACCCAAGACTGCCTGCCTCCCCTGTAAGCTTTAAATACAGCCCCTAAAGACCTTAAAACCTGTTGCCAAATTGTAATTTTTAATGTGATAGACGAGTGAAAAAAATTAAATACATGACTGGAGGCTGATCCTATTAACTCTATTTAATTTTAATTACACAGAAATGAAAATTAAGTTGAATCAAATTTATATCACAGTCTATTCCCACTTTTGAAAGCTTTAATGTGAAGCCCTAACCAAGATCAAAGTTCAGGCTAAAAAAATGGTGTCCCCAGAAGAGAAGAGTATCACTAGGAAGATGTGGATTCCAAGAAGAATAGAATGGAATGGAATGGAATGGAATGGAATAGGATAGAATAGGATAGGATAGGATAATAATAGAATGGAATGGAATGGAATGGGAATAAGAATAGGAAAGAACAGAACAGGAATAGACTAGAAGAATTAGTAGAATTAGAATAGAATTGAATTAGACTAGACTAAACTAGAATTCTTTATTGGTCAAGTGTGATTGGACACACAAGGAATTTGTCTTCGGTGCATACGCTGTCAGTGTACATAAAATACATTCATCATGAATCATAAGATACAACACTTAGTGATCATCATAGGATACCAAATAAGCAATCAAAATCAGTATTTAGAAAACTAAATAAACAATATAACCATAAAGATACAAGCAATGAGGTTACAGTCCTTTTACATAGTTATAAAAGGAGATAGGTAATAGAAAGGATGAGAAGAAGAATAGGAATACCATGTGGGAATCAGTGCAGAGTGATGGCATGTGGGAAAAAAACGTCCTTGTGTCTAGTTGTTCTAGTGTGATCTATATAATGCTCTATAACATTGTTTTGAGGGTAGAAGTTGAAACAATTTATGTCCAGGATGCGAGGGGTCTGTAGATAGAATGAATTTTAGGCTGTGCTATTTTAGGGCAGGAGTTGGATGAGATGCCCACAGGTTCCTTTCCCAGGATTGGTTCCATTTTGAAGGAAAAGCTGAGAAAAATGTAACTTCCAACAATTTGCTAATGAGGATACAGCATTTCCATTTCAGAAAGGAAGCAGTCAGTGCCCTTTGAAACACGAGTCCACACCTGTGGAGTGAGTCTGTGCCTTCTCCTTGAATTTGTTGTTTTCCTCTCATTAAAGTTATTGCTGTTAATTAAGAGGCCCTAATGGATTTTGAGTGAGAGGAGGCTCTTCCGTCCATTCTTCCAGCTGATGCGGCTTTGAAGAAAAATCATGCTTGTGTGTGTTTTGCCTTTGGCAAATGGTTCCTGCCCTCCACGCCTTTCTGTCTTATGTACTTCATTAAACTGAGGGCAAATAGCGTCCCCGTCCCTCCCTGATAAATAAAATGTAGCTACTGGCTACCTGTTGCCAGTAATTGCTTTGCTGAGTCAGACCTGATTAACCTGACGGGTTGGACGGCAATCTACTTGTCTCTTTCAGCAAATTCAAACAAGGAATTTCTATTTATTAAGAAAGGTGCCGTGCCAGCATGTCGGGGAGTTTTGTGTTAAAAATGTATGGAACTCCAGATGCAAATGAAGGGCTGCCCAGAGGCTTTTTACAAGATTGTAGCCTGGTATTCTGAATTTTCAAGTGCATTGACTATATGGTTTTCAACAAGTGGAGAGAGTTGCAATTCCCCCCCCCCNCCCCCCCCCCGCCCCCAAATTCCTTTTTCTATAGCAACCTGTCTTGAAAAAGATTCGTTTTCTTCCCTGAAATAATAATAAGGAAGGGACATTTTTCCTTGCATTTCAGCCTATTAATAATGCGACTCACCCAGCACCATCTACATCTTTCATAAAGCCTGTTTGTGTTCATTTTTTTCAGAGGTCCCCTCAAGAGCCTACACTGATTGATGAACTTAAATAGACAACACTCTAAATCAAGATATGCTTTCTTTCCTCTCTTTATCACTTTATTTGTTTTAGAAAAGGAAACAACAAACAGCAGTGTTTTGGGATCGGTGTGTAATCTTGAACTGAGCTGGCCCTCACTCCTCTGTGAATTATTATTTTGACAGTGCACATTTGCTGAATTTGCAAATATCACTATATATTTGGCATGTCTTTTATCTTCATCCAGAGCATTTGACACTGAGCATTTGCACTCTAGGATTTAGCACATGAATCATGTCTGACACTAGTTACCAACCTTTGGTAATATATAATATATGACATGCACTGGTAGTTAGTATTTGGCAGTTTCTGACATGCTGCAGTGAATACTGAACAATTAGCAATCACTATTCAACAACCTGGGTTCTCATTTTTGATAAGCCTTAGTAGACAGTCTTTGTGCAACACTGTTTAGTGCCATTTGGTGCCAATCATTGAATTAACCCCAAGAAGTTAATTTGCAGTGTCAGAGGTTGAAATTAGGTGGCTGAAGACCGAACTCATTCCCCAAATCCCAAACCTTAAGAATATGTTGCAAAATTCTACTGTAGCTTTAGAAAGTCCCAACAACTGCATGTCACAGGTGAATTTAACTAATTCAGTGTAGGGAACTAAATTTTTAGTCACAGATTTATTTTGCTTGTGGGTTGGATTGAAATAGGTTAATGGATGGAAAGCATTGATGGTGACCTCTGTTCCCCACTTAAACTTTTAGAAAGATATTTCTGGTGGATCAGAATTCAGACACTGAAGAACGATGAATAATGGATCAGAAAGCAAGAATTACATTGTAAGTCTGTTGATAAAGTCTAATGAAGAATTCCTCATAATTCAGGGAAAGGATCTGCCAGCGTTTGGACTCTGTACAATGAACATGTGGAAGTAATAGAAATTGCAATATCATGAAGGATTTTTTTTTTGTTTCCTTCCCCTTTCCTTCCTGCTTCTTTCAATTTTTTCTGCCACCTCCCCCCTCTTCCTCTTTGTATTTAATAGGCTGTCCTGCATCAAAGGTTGGTTGACAATTTGTTAAAACAATGTATTCAAATGATAAACCAAAATTCAGGAACGTATTGAAAAATATTATTGCTACTGCAGATGATAACTTTTTAAGTAGAATAAAACACACCAAAAATATGGAAACAGGCAGCAGAGCAATATGTTAAAAAGGGAAAGTAACTAGTGGCAGATTAAAAGCTGGACACAGCTAAATTCCAAACAAAGCAATTTATTCAAAGCAAATTCCAAATAAATTCCAAACAAAGCAATTTATTCAAAGTTTGAAATAATAAGTCTTCAGAATGGTAGAGATTAACCACTCTTTGGATTGGTGTTTCTCAGCCTTGGTTTAAGTTTAAGACACATGGACTTCATCTCCCAGAATTACCCAGCCAGTCAACACAATAGCACTATTTGCTATTGTTTCACTGACTGTTCCATTACCTTTGATTTTACCCCTTGCAACATTGCCATTTCTTCTGAACTGGTAACTTGGAAGGAAAAATTAGCACGCCTTGGTGGTGCTGATGTTGATATCTCAACTAAATTAAAAAATTAAAAAACAGGCTATATGGGACTTCCTCAAAGTGTTGTTTCTTACTTCAGCTTTGTTTGACAGGAAAGAACCATAATTAGAGCATGCCAGAACCATCGACTGAGGTCCTGAATCACTTAGGTGAGATGGGCAGGATAGAGATATGATAAATTTGGAACCATCTCTTTCAGATAAGAAAATTCAATTTGGAAGCTACAGCCCAATTCTTAAAGAAGTTGCTTTCGTTGAAAGAGAATAGCTAATTCTACTGCTTTGTATGTTCCTTTTTTTAGTGGCTGGTTTCTTACTAAGGACTGTAAATCTTTAGACAGGCAGCTCCCTGATGAAGTCAAGCACTACCACAAAGAGGGTTACCTTGTGAAGAAAAGCCAATGCAGGATCCAGGCAGAAAATTATCAACTACTGAAAAGCAATGCCCATTATAGACCTGCTTTCCGTGATGCCAAGACCTCTCTATATGTCTAGGGAGCTGTCCAGAATTCTGAATTTTAGTTCCTCTTGTTGCACGCTCAGCCATTCTATATAATCAGTATGCTATAGCGGTTACTTTATCCTCATAGAATTGAAACTGAATGTAGACAAGAGGTGGACACTCACTAGCAAATGACAGAAAGTAAACAATAGACTCTGCCCAAAGTGTGGAGAGCTTACTGAAGTTTATTCAGCACAGTCCTTGAGCATTCAGGGACAGGGGTTGGAATCAGCTACCTCAACCAAGAACCTGAAGTATCATTTGAAATAAAATGCCTAACTGAAGAGATAAACTGATCTGAAAACAGCAGTCTTGTTTGAGTCTTGTTTTCTTGTTCTTGCACTAAGCCTCAGCTATGGGCATACCATATGAGCAATTCCTTAATGGTGTAGTCTCTGGCCTTTTTTCTTCCTCTTAAACCATCTCTCTTTTCTGCCTGGACTATGAGATGCATCAAGGTCAGGCAGTGTTGATGGATGTGGGAGTTTTAGTACACAGGCTTGATAAGGCTAATCCAGCAGGTGCTTTCTCTGCAGGTTTCTCTTTGTTGTTCTCTGATGTTTGGCATCTCCCTCTTTTCCAAACCTAACCCATGGTCCTTCAGAGCAGCCTTAATGTTCAGCAAGCACTGAATCTGCACTCACATATCCTGATGCTGTGGCTTACTCCAAAGGAGCTAGTAGTTCCTCTTCACCACTCTTGAGTCCATGAATTTATTCTATGTGTCAGAATGGAATAGTTTTTGCATTCCTTTCTGGGAGAATTCATTCCTCATTTTTCTCTTTCATATAGCTGCATTCTTTCAATAATCCAATTTCAAATGAGATTAGTGGTTTTTGGTATTGCTGAATGGGAAGGAATTGCAAAACCTTATTGATTTTTTTTGCTAGACCCTACTTTATTTTCTACCCACCTGGGTTTGAGGGCTTGTTCCAGAGACTGATCACCCCAAAAGGAAATTGGTCTTTTGAGGAGATCTTTGGACATTCAGAATGAATGATCATCTCTGCTATTGAAGTGCCATAGTTGTTGGTAGTATTACTAAGGACAGAAGGATGAATGACCCTTGATTCTCTGCAGAGGAAATTGAATAATGGAGGCGAACCAGCACTAGAATATTTACTCTGCATGTAGAAAAGCTATATTTTTGAAGTCCTGGAGAACGGTTTTGATAATACTGTAGTAGAGAAAACATTGAGCTAGCCCAGTAAGGTAGTCCTTGACATACAACCATTCATTTAGCAATGTTTGAAATGACAACAGCACTGAAAAAAGTGACTATGACCAGTCCTCACACATATGATCATTGTGGCATCTCTATGGTTGCATGGCCTAAATTGGGGTGCTTGGCAACTGGCATGTATTTACAAGAGTTGCAGCATCATGGGGTCATGTCCCATCATTTGTGATCTTCCCAACCAGCTTCCAACAAGAAAAGTCAATGGGGGAAGCTGGATTCACTAATCAACCATGTGATTCATTTAACAACTTCAGTAATTGGCAAAAGATGCAACTCATTGAACAGCCATCTTGCTTAGCAACAGAAATTCTGGTCCTATTTGTGGTCATAAGTCAAGGAACACTTTTTATTACTATATCCCTACAGCAGTGATGGCGAACCTATTTGATATGGTGTGCTGAAAGCTTGTGTGCACATGATAGCACAAGTGTGTGCGTGCCAGCACCCACAATGCAATGCTTCCCACCCACCCCCACAAGCGTGCACAATACCCCCCGCCCTCTTATCTGCACTGTACATGCATGCACCTCCCAGCCGATTTTCAGCCTGTTTGAGGCCTTTTTCGGCCTCCCAGAGGTTTGAGGGAAGCCTCTGCAACCTTGGGAGGCTGAAAAATGGACCCGTTTCGGCAATTCCGGTAATTGCAGAAAGCCAGTTTTTCGGGCTCCTGAGGTTGCAGAGGCTTCCCTCGAGCTTCTGGGAGGCTGATAAAGGCCTCAAATGGGTTGAATATCAGCTGGGAAGTGCGCGCATGTACAGTGCTGGCAAGTTTGCCTGGGGCTTGTGTGCCCGCACAAATGGCTCTGTGGGCCACCTGTGGCACACGTGCCATAGGTTCGCCATCAGGCCCTATAGTATTTTCACAATTGAACCATTATACCCAGTTCAAATATGAACCTTTGTAATCCTAAATGCTTCCTGCCCTGTTCTAAAGACAATTAGTTCCATTGATAGGCAATTAGGTATGAATAATACATGTTTTAATATGCAATATGTTAGAAACTCAAAGTTCAGTGAGTTTCTATGTCTAGCTTGTAAAGATGAATGGCTTAGAAGAATATGGCCAACAAAAAAACATACATTTGGATATTTCAAAAATGGTTCAGTTACTTCCCAGTCTTAGATAGCCTTTCAGTTAGGTGATGGGCAACCGACAATAAACCAAAAGAACCTTTAGGCACAATATCTGTAAAAAGGAAGTGGTAATTATTTCCTCCGAAGTGGTAGAAAGTTCTTATTTTGGTGACAAAATTAGACTTGGGCTTCAGCAGTCTCTGTTTATGCTTAGAATGGTGTAGACTCCTTGCTACTATATGAAAGCATTGGAAAAGTCTATAAACCAGTGGCTGTGAGTTAGGGGATCAATGATCCTGACAGTTGTTAAGGAGATATTGGCATAGAAAGTGGGAGAGTGTGAGTTCAAGTCCCACCTTAGCCATGAAAGCCAGCTGGGTGACCAATCACAGACTCTCAGCCCAACCCACTTCAAAGAATGGTTGTTGTGGGGAAAATAGGAGGAGAAAGTAGTATTGTGTGTGTTCACTGTCTTGAGTCATTTGTAAAATAACAATAAATGTTGGATACAAACAAATAAATAAATATTAGAGTGTTTGAGACATCTAGATTGCGAGTCAGATTTATATTCATGTGGACGAGTGTGATGTGAAAGTGATGTTTAATTTCCCATATTAAATATAGTAATATATTTAATCTTTATATCTCCAAGCAGTCTGTTTGGAGCTATAACAAGTTAGATACTAAGAACCGGGCATGGACATTTTTTATTTTCAATTCTGGACTGAATATATGGATATTTTTGTTAATATCATATGCCTGCTTAGGCAATTGCTTTGGAAACTCAGAATATCTGTACAATCTTTACATTTCCATGGGTTTTCTTCAAATCATTATTGCTAAATAACATATTTCCCTCTTTTTTTGTGTGTGTTTTAGTTGATTTGTTTTTGGTTGTTTTGCAGTACTTCTTGGTTTATTAAGTTCTGAGATATAAACCATCCAGAGGACCATAGAGTTGAAAGTTCTGGATTAACCTCTCCCATTGGGGAAAAAACTTTAAATAAACAGCTACAGGAAATGGTAAGACTTGGTTGATGCCAAGTGCCCTCAGGCAAATGGCTGTCCATCATCCTGTCTATCCTAAAAGCTTTCTGAATGAGTTCTAAAGTACTTTCTGTAGAAATGAGATAAATAGCCATGATGGCTTGCTTATCCTTTCCTTTGCTTAGCATCACAGATCTGTTTTTAGGTCTCATAAGTCGGCAACTATAAGACAAAGGAAGAAAAACAAATTAGCACAGAATGCCCTTCTTCTACCTTTCATATTTTCAGATTAACCCTTTCTAAATATAGATTGTTTTATTACAGTTCTATTAGGGGCAAATGAAGAAGCTTTCCATTTGTCTTCAGATGCATGATGAAGCTGAATCTTAAGTGTTCAGGGATTTGGAAGGGGAAATGTTTGCTAATATAAATAATAGATTGTTGGAAGCTGCACCAATTTTTGTGCAGGTTATAAGTGTGTGCTCTGGTTTATTTATTTTAGATACAGCCGCAAAATGATTTTTGAGGAGGCACAGAATGTGATCTTATGTGAACGCTGTTTTTTTGTCTTGTTCTTTAAAGTTCATCTTTATTTTCAAACATTATTTAGGATGATTGACATGATATGATAAGGCACTATCTGCATTTGCTTATCTTGGAACAGATATTCATAAAGAATTTACAAAAGCCTTATGGCCAATTTATAGGATCTCAGACAACATTGAAGAAGATGGACTTCAACACAAAAAGATTTTAAATGTTTGGAAGAACTCAGGCCACCAAGAAAAGTCCATGCCAAGATAGAAGATCTATCTTAGAGAAAAGACTCAGAGCTTAACATACAGCATATGGACATATGTAGATGTCAGCACGTCAATTTTGCTATGTAGCAAAGTTGAGAGTAGAGCAATGAATTGTGGCTGAGAGAGAGTCCTTCATTATTTGATTTCAGGAAATTGATATTTTATTTTTTAGCATATGGCTCTGTTTTTTGAACTTGGCAACCTTCAGATGTGTGGACTTCAACTCCCAGAATTCTCTAGCCAGTGTGAGTCAATGATCACACACTTGAAATCACACACTTGAAAATAAAATAAAAAAACATTTAATGCCATAAGGAGCATCTTAACCAAAGACATGGTCCCCATTCAGAAATGAGGAGAGTTTTCTCTCTAGGCAAGAAAAAGTCCAAGTCCAAACCCAAAATTCATGGAACACAATCCTGAAGACTAGAAGATAATTTCAAGTATTGTTCATACAACAGTGTCATCCAGATGTGATGTGCTGTAGCAGTGTTTCTCAATCTTGGAAGCTTGAAGATGTGTGGCAGTGGTGGGATTCAATTTTTTTTTACTACCAGTTCTGTGGGTGTGGTTTGGTGGGTGTGGTAGCAGAAGGATACTGTAAAATCCCCATTCCCTCCCCACCCCACTAACCTGCTTTCCAGCTCCATTCTCCTGTGCAGGGCAACAAAAGAAGACCCAGCCAATCATCTGGGAATCGGCAAGCAGAGAATAGATGGGGGCGGGGCCAGTCAGAGGTGGGATTTGCTGGTTCTCCGAACTACTCAAAATTTCCCCTACCGGTTCTTCAGAACTGGTCAGAACCAGCTAAATATCACCTCTGCTGTGTAGACTTGATTTCTCAGAATTCAAGGAGTTGAAAGTGCACGCATCTTCAATTTGCCAAGGTTGAAAAACTCTGGTTTATGGATATGGATTCCAAGGTGAGGCATTCCCCTATTTCCTCTTTCAGCACTTAGGATTTGCTTGTTTGAGTGCTGTAAATGACAGCATGGGTCTGTGACTGCACATCTAATTGTTTCTAAGATATCCCTAGAATAAACAACTGAATTGCAAGAGCAGCACTAATTGAATGTATGAAGAGTCCCTTAACGAAATAATTTCGAGCAAGTCTCTTAAGTCAGTGAATTTACCTGCATCCAGCTACAGCTGACATTACGATAATAATAATATACTAAATATCAAATCAAATGCACAAATAGGCTGGCAAGCAATGAAAATCAAATCCAAGTAGCCAGAGTTATGAAATAAAATATGAATGATGGGGATGATGATGATGATGTTTTTAAAAAACTGATGTCTGAGTTTTACTGTTTTTTTCTCTCTTGGACTCCTTATCCACTGCTGCTTTGGAATTATGCTTTTTAGGTTGAGAAGCTCAAGTTGGTAGGCATTTATTTTTTGTATTGATCTATAAGCTGTTCTGGGATCCCTTTTGGCTGAAGCCTGGAATAAAATAAAAAAGAGTTAATGCATTTTTAAGAAAGAAAAGTAATTAAGATGCAGAAGCCTTGCCTGAAACCAATTCCCCCTGCCCCCCCTCTCAACTCGATGGATCATTCATTGTACATTGTTTAAATGCTCTTTTCCAAAACTGGGCTAAGAAACCATGGCACATCCTTTCTTGGGGTGACTGCAGCTGGGTCTGGAATGGAAACATAAGGAAGCAGGGAGGGGAACTGCTCTCTGGAGTGACATGCAGTGATTTAGCCATTAAATTTAATGCTGGTCTTTCTCTATCATCTTCTGAAGCTTCTAGGCTAAGCTGTGCAAATAGCTTAGCCGGTTGTTTTAAAGGTCACCATGTAAGGAAGAGAGGCAGGGAATAGCACAGCATTCAGGCAAATGTCCTTAGTAATCAAAGCCTGCTTAAGGGAGGAGCAAATCCTAAAGTCCTCTAATATTTACCCCCTCCCCTTTCCCTTGAAACACCTGTGCAAGCCTTGGATTTCTGGTGGCTACAGTAAGTGAGATGGCTCTTTCAATACTCTCTTGCTCATAACTGAGTTTCTTAAAGGCTGGAATCGATGCCTCCTGCTATTTCTTTTTAGGGGTATAGCTTAAAAATTCATCCTGTTAAAAAAATGTATACAGTATATAGATTATATAAGACAGATGGGAAGGAAGCTAACCACCAGATTGCAAGTACATGAGTGAGCAGATACATGAGGAGGCCTGAACTCATTGATAACTTCACATAGTAATAAACAAGGACATGCATTCTGTTTCACAGCTGAATTCTTGGCTGAGCAACTAATTGTTGGCTGAACAACAACTAAAATTGTTGGCTGAGCATGGACAAAAATAACCAGAGAAATGATTGAAGCCTGGGAAAAGGGCCCCTGGTCAATGAATAGGTGTGCTGATTTCCCACCAGCTTACCAGATACATAGTTCCTTGTACAGTTCCTTGTGCTGCCAAATCCTCAGTTCTCCTGATTTGGCAACACAAGGAAACAACAATCAGTGACTTAATAACCAGCCATCAATACCCCAATTAACAACTAAAAGCCACACACAACCAGGCACCATATAAATATCACACAATGAACAGTCCAGTGCACACAGAGATAAATTCCCAGAGGATGGTCTCCAACACCAGTTGGCAGCTTGTAAGAATAAATCTCTCATTCCAGTGACTGACTCAGATTGGATCCTACAACATTATCCTGTGGGACATGTATTTTTGCCTTCATTCATGGCAGTATATGGACAACATGTATGATAGGCAGCTGTCAAAATACTTGAAAATTCTAGGGTGCATAGACTTCTCTCCTTCCCTTCCTAAGCTATTGCATTCTAAATACAATTACCTGTGGTTTATACACGAGCAATAAAATGTTAGCAGTTAATTGACACAGACAATTAAATAAGTCAAATAACAATATCCACTGGCTTGCAATCCTAGTAGCAGCAATTATATCGCAAATGCTTTCAGAAAAAATAGGAAGCCACGTGCCACCTACTTCCTTTTCTTAGGTAAAGTCTTAAAGGGTTGTGCCAACTCAGTGGGCACTGAATGCTATTGACTCTTGAGGGGGAAAAAAGTAGGAGGAAGAATAGAAAGGAGCTTTCTTAACAGGAACACACAATGTACCAACATTTTGTTACAATCCCCTATCATTATGCTGCTACTACTATTTCTGCTGCTTGTTAAGACAAATAAATTATGCACAGGGTGCTTATTCTGAATAATAAAGCTAGCAGCTAGCAAAACAAACATGATAGTAGCCAAAGGGTGTGCGACGGCAAGGTAACCAGTCAGATCTTGATCACTGAGATAAGCCTACCCTCTTTCAATGATGGAGACCTAGTTAAGTTTTCCTCCTGAGGTGCTATAGTTTGCAGCTGGCCACTACAGGAGAAGACAAGAAAAGCTGTGGAAAGAAACCCTATCCATCTGCTCACAGTTATGTCATGATGCTATGTAAACTATGTAATTCATGACATTTCTGTGAGAACCACAACCAGGAATACTGGTTAAGAGATTGGACTGGAAGCGGAGAAACCTTGTTCAAACCCACCCTCAGCCTCAAAACATGTCTGGGTGACTTTGATCCCAGACAACTCATAGGTTGTCGTGTTGGGAAAATTGGGAAGAAGGAACTCTATGTTAAATTAAGCTCCTGAACCTGAAAGGAGGAATATAAGTTGGTGGGGTAACATAATGCACAACTTGCCCACTCAGTGAGTGCTGTTCATAATAAACATATTATGTATTGTGAAAAAGCTGAGGTGGTGCAGTGGTTAGAGTACAGTACCTCAGGCAACTTCTGCTGACTACCAACTACCTGCAATTTGGCAGTTCAAATCTCACCAGGCTCAAGGTTGACTCAGCCTTCTATCTTTCCAAGGTGGGTAAAATGAGGACCCAGATTGTTGTTGGGAAATAGGCTGACTCTGTAAACTGCTTCGAGAGGGCTGGAAAGCACTTAAAGCAGTATATAAAGTCTAAGTGCTATTGCTATTACTGGCTAAATTTTGAATGTAACTTTTCTGCCTCTTTCCTCACAGCTCAATTCCTTGCTAAGGGGTCTCTACTGCTTCACAGTGTTTTACAGCCCTCTCTAAGAGGTTTACAGAGTCAGTCTATTGCCCCCAACAATCTGGGTCCTCATTTTACCTCAAAGGATGAAAAACTGAGCCAACCAGTGAGGATTGAACTGCTGGCTATGAGTAGAGTTAGCCTGCAAGACTGCATTCTAACCACTATGCCAGCACGGCTCCTAGTGCTCTCCAATATAGCCTCGCAGATGTAAGAGTTGTAGTCCTTGTTTGGATGGCCCAGGCTGGGAAATTTGGCTCTAAACCTATCTCCTAATAACAGCAGTAACAGGTTACCAGTCTTCTTGTCTCCATCTGTCAACTCCATCTCCCTCCCTCTTAAATAAGGGAATCAGAAGTAAAGGACAAAGCTAGCAAAATCTTCCGGAGATTTTCAATGAAAACCTTAAATGTTCTCTTTCCCTGCCAGCCATTTATTTCAATCCATTTACAAGGTAATAAAAATACCTAGGAATATTAGTTTGGCAGAGAGTTAAGTTTTGGCAGTTGCTCAGGAAACTCCACAGTGTTTCTCACCAACTTTACTATTCCCATGCCATGGGCTGTATCTTGGCTGTCATCCAGCCACCGCTTTCCTCCAGCGTTCATATTCTTGTTCCACTTAGAGAACTTTGGCTGAGCTATTCAGATCTGAAGAGGCTGCAGTACCATTTTAACTGTATCCTAAACGTTCGCCGTCACAAACCTCTTTGGTCGTTAAATTATTTGCTCACATTTGAGGGCTTTCAGATATTATGTGGTATTCAGCCTGGGGATGGGGAAGAAATATCAGGCACTGCAGAATTACAGTTTGTAATGTTGCTACAGAGGAAGGTCTCTCGCTGTCTATCACTTACTTGGCTTTAGAAGCTAGACTTAATTGGTCATGGTGAAGATGTTCAGGCATTGACATGTAACTTCCTGTACTCATTTATTTAGTAATTCATTTCATTCAGTGTAAGAATAGCCGAGCAGATAAATAATGCCTAAATTCACCTGATGTAATAGTATGTTGAAGATGTTCATGCTGTTCTATCCTAGGTCTCCCCAAAAAGCACTGTCAGTTCTGAGTCCCGGCAAAAACCTCTTTTATTTCATTAATGTGAATTTATTTCATTCACAGTCAGCCAATGGCTTGTCAAACAGTCTTGCGAAAGTATACTAATTATCTCAGACCTTTATCAATCCTGGAATGCTGCCAGGTAAATAGTTCCACACTCAGTGCTGGCAAGGAAAGGCTGGGTTATATAAACAAATCTTCACAAGGCTGGAATGAAGGAAGAAGTGAGTTGTTTCCAGCAAAAGCCCCCTCCCCTTTAGCTTCTAATCCTGATAGGAGGGGCCATTCATTGTCCACCTGTGGCCTTACTCCCATGTTAACCCTGACTCCTTAATTGTGCCTTCCTTTTGGCAACTCTGTGCACGAGCAGGCAGGGAACCAATTCGAGAAGCTCCTCCACCTCACTGTTGTCCAAGCCTGAAGGCAGCTGATGACTGCCAGCCTGCCCTGGCCCCATCTCTGCTACTGATGCAGAGTCCTCATCTGAGCCTTCCTCAGCCTCCAAGAATGGCCCGGGTTCCTCTCCAAACTCCTCACTACTGTCCGATTCTGCTGCCTGCTCTGCCAGCTGCCAGTGGGCCACAACACATATACCTTCCTGTATTTGTAATGGATACCATTACATTGGGAAAATTAAGATATTACATACTAGATAAGTGAGGTCATAACCTACAGCTGCATAATGGGTGGTGAGAGAGGCTTAGCAGGAATCCTCTTCTCAGGTTCTCAGGCTTTAAAGGAGATGAAGGGAGATGTGTACTTTCAGACTTGCAAGATTTTGTTAATGCAGCCTTACGATAAAGTAGAATTAGCTCATCTGCTCATGTTTCCTATCTGGTCTACCTGATATTAATCTTGCAAGTGCTCTCACTGCCTTTTTTACAGCCTGAGAAGTTAGGAAGATTCCTTTGTATGGGCTATGCCCTGTCTTATATGATCATTCCCTAGGAAGCATCTCTTTCCTTCTTATTTTCCAAGGTTATTCCCCAATAAACCCCAAGAACTTCCATCAATAAGGATGAATTTAAACCTGGAGCCCCAGGGATACTTCTCAGTATTTAGAATCATGGGAGTTGGAAGGTTCTTTGGAAATCTTTGGTCCAGTCCCCAAGATCCTCCTACCCAAAGTTGCTAGAACTGGGTATGTCTAGTTTAATCAAAAGAAGGACTAGGAGTGACATGATAGCAGTGTTCCAATATTTCAGGGGTTGCCATAAAGAAGAGGGAGTCAAGCTATTCTCCAAAGCACCTGAAGGCAGGACAGGAAGCAATGGATGGAATCTAATCAAGGAGTGAAGCAACCTAGAACTTAAGGAGAAATTTGCTGACAGTTAGTATAATTAATCAGTGGAACAATTTACTTCCAGAAGTTTTCAATGCTCCAACACTGGAAGTTTTTAAGAAGAGATTGGACAACCATTTGTCTGAAGTAGTGTAGGGTTTCCTGCCTGAGCAGGGGTTAGACTAGAAGACCTCCAAGATCCCATCCAACTCTTCCATTCCATCCCATTCTTGAAAACCAACATGGAGCATCCATGACCCTAGGAGACTCTTCCAAAACCTTAGTGGTGCTAGCAATACAAGTTATGAAAGACTCTGGCACTGGAAACAAACAAACACACACACACACACACACACACACGTCTGCTAGAGTTGTTTCACTTGTTTTTCTATCTCTTTCCAGCTTATCTATGTAATGATAAGATGTTCAGTCCAAACCTTGAACTTCATCTATGAGCCCAGCTGGTAGGGACAGTTAGCAGCCAGTGACAAAAATGTCAATTACTGCTTCATTTTAGTAACTACCTATTGCTTTCTCAGAATTTCCCAACTCTGCCTTTCCAAAAGACTTCTGTTTGTTTCAGTTCTTCACTACTTCCTGGGCCACCGTCTCACCGAAAAGTAATCATTATCAAATGTGCTTAGAATTGCACCTCTTCTTCCATTGATGCATTGTAAGTTTAAGCATTCTGTTAGAACATTGTTCTTGGGGAAAAAAAAAACTTTGCAGCCAATTTAATGTACAATGTGCAGAGAAGAAGTTTTAAAGAATGTTCCTTTTTTCGTCTTCTCTGGGAAACATTGAGAGGGAAGTACGTGTGATCTCAAATGCTGCACACATCTATTCTTTCACTCTTTTTTCCCCCACTATTCCTATTGATTCTCACTGTACTGATTCTAAGCCCTGTCTTCCATTTATCAATCTTGTAATTTATTTTATCCCTATGTGGCAAATGTTGTCATTCTTCCATCATATTGCCTATAGAACTGAGATACACAGACTTTCTGTGCTCCCTGCCGTCCTTCAAATGGTGAAGGAAAATTATGGGATGGAATTGATTCCTGGAACAGCAGACTTCCTTAGAAAGCAAGAAATGGAAAGTTAGCATTTGTGGTATACAGGTAGTCCTCAACTTATGGCTCACAAATGAGCCCAAAATGGATGTTGCTAAGTGAGAAACTGGTTGCCCCATTTTTATGACTTTTCTGGCCACAATTGTTAAGTGAATCACCACAGTTGTTAAATTAGTAATATGGTTGTTAAGTGAATCTGGTTGCCCCATTGGCTTTGCTTGTCAGAAGGTCGCAAAAGGGGATCACATGACCCCAGGATGCTGCAACCATCATAAATGTGAGTCAGTTGTCAAACATCTGAATGGAAATCACTTGACCATAGGGATACTGTAATGGTCATAAGTGTGAAAATTGTCACTTTTTTCAGTGCCATTGTAACTTCAAATGGTCACTAAGTGAACTGTTGTAAGTAGAGGATTACCTGTGGTTCAGAGAGACCTGGATTTTAGCTTTGCTTGTTGTACCTTATGACTCTTGACAAATGTATCTTTTATTTTATGTACACTGAGAGCATCTACACCAAGACAAATTCCTTGTGTGTCCAATCACTCAGCCAATAAAGAATTCTATTCTATTCTATTCTATTCATTCCTTGTTGTACCTTATGATTCTTGGCTCTTGATGAATGCATCTTTTCTTTTATGTATCCTGAGTACATTTGCATCAAGACAAATTCCTTGTGTGTCTAATCACATTTGGCCAATAAATTCATTCATTCATTCATCTCTAAAACATATAAGATAAATATTGTGTTAGTAATTATCTCACAGCCCTTTCTATTACAGTACTGTTATGGGTAAAAAAAGATGAAATTACTCTACATGCCTTCTTGAGCTTCTAAACCAGAGGTCTTCAAATTTGACAGTTTTAAGACTTGTGGACTTCAACTCCCAGAATTCCTTCTTCAGTCATGTTAGGTCAGGAATTCTGGGAGTTGAAGTCCACAAGTCTTAAATTTGCCAAGTGTGAAGACCCTTGTCCTAAACAGATTTGGCTGTTGGCAGTTCTGTCTTTATCCCGTTTCAAGGACTGCGCTGATTAAAGGAAGAAATTTGCTTTTAACTTTTCCCATTAAGTCTACCTTTAGCTGTGGATGGGTCACTATTGGAAGACCTGAAGAGCCAAAAGGGAACTAGACTATCCTGGACAAAATCCATCTTTCTGGTTGTTAAGAGTTGACCCTTGAACAAATGCACATAGAAAAAATAGCTGTGGATTCATACTATGTGGCTTTGAGCTGGTTACTTAAGCCCATGTCACACTGCCCAACGGATGCAAAAAGGACACAACGGACGAGCAAAATGTTCCATCCATTCTTATCCGCTCTCAAAAGGGGCAAAAATTTGCATAAGCAGAGCGGATAACACGGAAAGGAACGGACATGGGGA
>BHFT01023696.1:47500-112361 GCA_004320025.1 Laticauda laticaudata | reverse complement strand
TGCATAGCGTTTTCCAACGGATGGCAAGTTTTTTTTAACGTTTTACATCCTCTTTGCATCCGTAAGTGCAGTGGGACAGGGCCTTAAGACTGAGGAACATTTACACAGTCACTTCTCTGGGAACAGAAAGGAAGCTTCTTGCCACTTACATTAGAAGAAGACTGCTTAAAATTTTAAGAGATAGTCTCCTACTAGTAGTATTGATCACTCAGGAATGAAGACCAAAGGCCAAGCATGAGAGAAGTACCACTTTGGAGCTAGCAGTTCTTCTTCTTATCATGCTCAAAATAAGGCAGAATAATAATGCTGAAAGAGGCTCTGAAGCAGAGATAGTATCCAGCAGGTCCCTGACCAGTTCTGGAAAACCAGTAACAGAAATTTTGAGTACTTTGGAGAACCGGCCAATACCACCTCTGACAGGCCCCACCAACCCCATCTATTCTCTGCCTCCCATTGAGTCCCAGCTGATTGGCTGGGTCTTCTTTGGTTGCCCTGCACAGGAGAACAGAGCTGGAAAGCAGGTTAGAGGTGGGGAGGGAATGGGGATTATGCAGTAACTTCTCCCAGGAGTGGGTTGGGAATAGAGATTTCGCAGTATCCTTCCCCTGCTATGCCCACCATGCCACACCCACAGAACCGGTAGTAAAAATATTTGAATCCCACCACTGCTCTGAAGGCTTTCTAATCCATCCTTCCATGAACTCTAAGAAGTAACCATCCAGTTCTAACCAAAAATCCATTTTCTTTTGATTTGTACCCTTTAAGAGAATTTGACTAATCATCCTAATCGTTCATATGCTCCAGAAATACTTCTGGATATTTCCTTAAAATCACCTTTCCCTTAGTTCAAATCCCACCTGACAGAGCAACAGTTGCCAAATTTGCTTCATCATCTATTTCTACCTTTCCCAATCTGCTGCTTGCCAGTTGCCTCAGATTACATTTCCAGTCATTTGGGACTTGTAATCAACAACAACTGGAAGGCTGATTGATATGAATGCAAAAATGCTTCTGACATTCAGCAATGACTTTTGCATCACCTTCCTCTTAATCATCTCTTTTCTTGGTTATGCATTCTTAACTCTTTAATCCCTTCCTTGTAGGAAGCAATGTTAGAAGGTATGAGATAATGCCAAGATCAGATCCTCATTAAGACACATGGTGCTGCAACAATTTGTTTTTCAGAAACCCTGGGACACTTCTTCCCATCACTTGCTAATCAACTATAATTATAAATTTAAGAGCTGAGGTGGCACAGTGGTTGGAATGCAGTATTGCATTCCACTGCCATGAGTTCAATCCTGACTGGCTCAAGGTTGACTTAACCTTCTTTCCTTGAGATCAGTAACATGAGGACCCAGATTGTTGGGGCAATATGCTGACTGTAAACCACTTAGAGAGGGCTGTAAAGCACTATGAAGCAGTATATAAGTCTAGGTGCTATTGCTATAATTCCATGATCAACAGCAGAAGTGAGAAGGATAGCATATACTTATATAAATACCAATAAAGGAGAATATTTGTAGATCAGGGTTTCTTGAAATCATTTCATTACCCAAATTAGTTTTGGGTACCTAGTTTGCTTAATGGAACATCTGAAAGAAAACAACCAAGTTCAGAGAGCACTTTTATAAGTATACCTGTGATGACCCAGGGTGGGTTACAAAATAAACACAGTCACAAAAAACAAGTGAAGCCACTTTTATTCCTCACTTTGCTTCCAAGCTCCAAATATCCTTGTCTGGAGATAAAAAACTCCCACACAAGCAGAAGGAGGAAATGCCGTTTAAATGATAAAGAGTAAAAAACAACACAAACCAGGCAAGATAAGGGTTGGGGGATATCCACAGATAACAGAACACACACTGGGAAGGACGCTAAACTTAGAGAGGAACCATAAACTAGAGATATTTCCACAGGTTGTTTCCAACACTTACCAATATGCATGTCCGTCCTCTTATTCAGTTGTCACAGCTGCAGCCCATGAAGAGGATCAAGGCCCTCTCCTCCCAAGTAGACCACATCTCTCCCTTATCCTCTCCCCCCTGTGTGCCCTAGGATGGGTAGGAGATGTGCCTGGATCCTCCTCTGACTGCCCAGCTGGCCTCTGTCCTTCCCCAGCCTCCACCACAACCTCCAGAGCCACACTGCCACTCCCCTTTGGCTATTCCTCCACTCCCTTAGAGTCAGTCTCCACCAGGGGCATGACAATACCTGAACTTCAAGAACAATATCTAAATCCATTTTTCTTCTCCACAAGTTGGGAGGTACTTTCACTAACACTGACAGGGCTTGCCTCCCAACTGTATATAAAGAGAGACTAAACTCACTCCTTTCTAACACTGAAGATGTTACCCTGTTCATTAATGAAAGGTAGAAAGGCAAGAAAACAACCAAAAGCTCAGAGAGCATAAAGGACTCTACAGTTCAACTCTGACCTACAAACATCCTCTAGAACAGGGGTCCCCAACCACTGGGCCCTGGACAGGTACCGGTCCATGGATCATTTTGTACCGGGCCACAAAGAATGAATAATCGTGATTAAAATATATATAAAAATATGTTTTTAGTAAAGAAATAGTAAAGAAGCCCTTTACTATTGGGGAAGAATTGATTTTGCCGGTCCTTGAAAAACTGTTTCTGCGTGAAACTGGTCCCTGGTACAAAAAAGGTTGGGGACCACTGCTCTAGAATCCCAAGAAAACACCAAGAAATTTCAGCAGATGTCTCCTCAGAAAACACTGCGTTACCAAGCTAATATAAGAAGCAGAGGTGGGAGAAAACTGTCTTATATGACAGAGAGGAAGCAAGAGAGAGGAGCAAAATTGGAGGTCACCAATGTACAGCCATGAGTTTTCCAGTCCAGTGACTTGGAACATTGTTAGCATGAATATATTTTCTATTTCACTCCTGCCCCAAAAGCAGCAGTGAGAATTGCATGAAGATGATATTCATTTGCTACCAGAACTCTAATTATAATCCATTCCAAAAGCATTAAAGCATTCACACCAAGTAACTAGGGAAAACAAGTGCACAGTTTCACTGTTGTGAGAGCTCTGAAAGGCACCTCACTCAGCCATAAAGTTTAAAGCAGGTCCGAAGCATTGGTCCACTGTGCCCTCTTCTCTCTACGCTTTTCATGCACCAGAGGAAAGAGATTAAAAGCATCTATTTCAGCTTCACAACAAGCCACGACTTTCTATCATATCCACACTGCTGGGAATTGCCATTTGTTTAAATGGTGGTTAATTAATATCAGTTTTATATTTAGTTTGATTCTGTAAGCAGAGTTCCAGCAATTCATATACCTGGCCTTCTCCAAATTGCCCCTCAATTTTGTTTCCCACACTCTCGTACTATGGAAATAGTGATGGGAAATCACAAAACTTCCCTATTTATAGTCCAAACAATCATAAACAATCCATTATATAATACAGAGGTCCTAAACAAGCAAAATATTACAAACAAGCTACTAATAAAATCTCACAACTGATTTCATAAAGCGGGACTTTGATCTTATTCATTCTTACTTGAAATACAATCCATAGAACTGAAGGTCCTTAGTTAAATTCACTTCACATGTTCATTAGAGAAGCAGATTTTGGATAGCATTGCTCAGGATAAAATAAGGTCACTATCAATAAACAGAAAAGAAGGATTCAGACTTGGATTTGTTTTTGTTCCTACCTTTTTCTCTTTTGGTCCTAATATGACACAATGAAAACCAGGAGCATTATTGTTATCAATATTCCTCAACGTACAACTTTAATTGAATCTGAAATTAGAGTTGTAAGTCATTGGGGTCATAAGTTGAGACATCATGTAACCAAATCCATCTTTTTTACATTTTTCATAGTGGTCAGGTTGTTGGGGAAATCTATTTTTTCTCCAATGGGTGCTGGAGGAACTGCCACAAATCTAACAGTCATCCCTCCTGAGGTGTCACTACAAAACCAAAACAATACTTCAGTGAACAAGAGACAGAGACAGTAAGAAAGAGGTTGAAGGGCAATGTATTGACATCCAGTCATAGTAGGGGAACCATTAAATCAAAGACTAATATGTCTATATGACAGAGACATTAGAGAGCCCATCCATAATCTACGCTGATAGTCACCTTCATTTCTATAAGGATTTAACTTTAAATCAAAGCAAGGAAATATGCAACCCACTAGATCACAAATGGAGTACTAGGATGCCAGAGAAAGGGACATTAGAATCTAGTGGCAACATTATTTTCAGCAGTGTGAATTTTGGATGGAATGAGAGCTCCTCTCTATTTACTTCCTCATATCCTCTAGATAAGGCAGACTTGTCACAACAAAATTGGCAGCAAATCATCTGACTTTTGGTGGCACAATCTCAAGGTATGTAGGGGAAGGAATTTGTTACAGATTCCAGTCAACACAGAGCTTCCCACCTTGATCTAGATTCTAATATAATCAGGAGAGCAACATTTTAATATCTGAGGACATTTCAGAAATACAAGGCGGATAGAGTTGCAATTTCAGTGGGTAAAGTCATTTATAATCTTGGCTTGTATTAGTAGTTAAGTCTAAATAAACAACTGTGCATTTTGTTTCTCTTCCTGCTGTGAAAAGATAGGAAATCAACCTGATTTTTTGAAGCAGTTTGCTGCTCAAATATAGCGGATGGTTTCTGAAGAGGTACAAAATCAGGATGGGAAGCTGTGAACCATGGTCTGCCCATCCTGATTTTGCATATTTCATTAGCCATGTTGACTGTGTCAGAACTGGCTTTCTTTCTCAGCATGGCGTCTGCAGTCCAGCCAAACTAACAAGAAGAAAGTGAATGCCTTAAATGAGTGCTGTGCAGAAGGTCTCATCTGCACTTCTTCCTTCCCCTGCCAGTCTTATCCAATTTTCTAGAATCAAAACTGGCTTTTGATCCAAAAGGAGAAGAAAATTGCAGTGACATTATCATAAAATGGGCAGAGAATTCTTGAGTTCATCTTAGTTATAAGTTGCCCTAAAATTGTTGGTGCCTTTTGCCTGATTTTCTTTGATACCCTACAGTGCCTGATATCTTTCTTATCATACCCTACAGTGTTTGGAAACCAGCTTTTAGAAAAAGAAAGAAAAGGTGTACACAATTGGATCTTTTTCTCATGGAAACTCTTCTCCATAGTAGAAACAAGAGGGAGCCCCCCCCCCCAAAATCACATAGACTAGCAGCACATAATTGCACTTGGGCTCTGATGAGGAACATGACTGAGCACATGTCAACTCAGTGTGGTTCCAGCAGCAAACTTTATCACTTACATAATACATTTCAAATTCATTTGACAAGCCTAGCAACCAAGGACCTCAAAATATAGCATCTTGCTTTGTCTCTGATAATACCCTGATGATGCAACACAAATTGACAAGTTCAAAAGGGTCAGAGATGAACAGAAACCAATTGTTCTCCCAAATGTTCTCAGGCCCAAATGTTCTCAGATTAAAAGAGGATTGGCATTTATGTTGTCTCCCTCCAAAACTGGCCTCCTGATGGACTATAGCAGCGCTGCTCAGCAAGAACCAGATAGAATGGATATTGGATAAGGTGTCTCCAATGTTCTACTTACAAGCCTCGAGGGGAAAAAACAACAACCCAAAACTTAAGAACAACAAAGGATGAGATCAAAATGGGATACTTGCTTTTGATCTCTGTCTTTTCTCTTCCCCCATCTGATCCCTCAAATTAATTTGTTAAATTTACATTTCTGAAATAGTTTTAATGCAGAAGCTCCCAAGACATTCCTGTAAGCATTTATTCCTGTAATAGGCATGGCTGGGTAAGACTTAAGAGCAATCTTTCAAATAGGTCAAATGGGGAAGGTACAACACAGCCAAGTGCCCTTTCCTAGATGCTCTTCAAGTGTGCAAAGGAAATTCCTTTGCAGCAAAGTGTGATAAGATAGAGAAGTGGCCCCTAACACAACTGCAAGACAATAACTACTTCTGTTCCAGTTACTCCAAGAGGAAAGTGAAGGTGGACATTACCCATTCTGAACAACCAGCTCCATGATGACCCAAAGTCAAGCAGATCAGTGGTGAGATTCAAAAAAAATTACTACTGGTTCTGTGGGTATGGTTTGGTGGGCATGGCTTGATGGGCATGGCAGGGGGAGGATATTACAAAATCTCCATTCCAAACCCACTCCATGGGAAGGATACTGTAAAATCTCCATTCCCTCCCCTCCCCACTAACCTGCTTTCCAGCTCTGTTCTCCTGTGCAGAGCAACAAAAAAAAAGACCCAAGCAATCAGCTGGGATTTGGGAGGCAGAGAAGAGATGGGGGTGGGGCCAGTCAGAGGTGGTATTTGCTGGTTCTCTAAACTACTCAAAATTTCCGCTACTGGTTCTCCAGAACTGGTCAGAACCTGCTGAATATCACCTCTGAAGCAGATGCTTTAGAAAGCAGATGTGAAAGGATGACAACCTCTTGCCTGCCCCTATCTTCCATCTGAGTTTGTTACTAAGTGGTTGGTCATGAATGTTTGGCCCTCAGAGTTAAAATTGCTTCTTGCTATGGTGCTGGAACCATCATCTTTTAAGTTATACTCTAGTGACTTTGCCTATCTCAAAACATTCTGGACAACCCCTGCTCTCAATTGCTAAAAATTGGCAAAGATCACATGTTTAATCTACACACATACAATCTCTTATCTCTTTGGCTTATCATGTTGTGTAAACCCAGCCAATCATGGCTTATGACTAATACGGCCAATTTGGAGTCTCCGGCTTTAGATCTCTACTGTAACGTTTTTAGGACAACAAGAAAAAAAGACGAGAAAGGATCTAGAAGCTTTCCCTTAACAATGTACTACCTTTCGTATTTTTTTCCTTTTCCTTCAACATAGAAGCATCTTTCAAAAGCAAGAAGGTAGGCAAGGGTAGGATTCAAATTTTTTAACAACCAGTTATGTAGGTGTGGTTTAGTTGGTAGGTGTAGCTTGGTGGTCATGTGACTGACTGGGCGTGGCCAACTCAGTATCACTCACATCGAGGCACACATCTCCTCACCTGGCCTCTCATGACTGTGGGGATGCTGCAACAGTCATAAGTGTGAAAAATGGTCATAACTCACTTTTTTCAGTGCCGTTGTAACTTTGAATGGTCACTCCACACAAGCAAGGTATCAGAAAAGAAGGGAAAAAAAACTCCAGAGAAGTTTTAGAGACAGGAAATCTAGTCCTGCCAAGAATGTAATAAGGGTTAACGGAGAGGCAGTTTCTGTAAGCAACACCAGAATGTTTCCTTCCTGCCTTCCTAACAGGATTAGGCCAGTAATTTCTTCTGACAACCGGTTCTCCGAACTGCTTACAATGTTAGCAATCGGTTCTAGTAAAAAGGTGCGAACCTGTAGAATCCCACCTATGTAGGTAGGGGAGCACCAAAATGATATCCTTGGAAACAATAGAACAGCTGGATTCCATGTCCATTACTGCCAAATCTAAGGACCAATAGAGAGCTAGTGTTAGAGATAGTCCTCTTGAAATTCTTCTTCATCACTCCCATCTTCTGAAACCTTCTCCTTCAGGGCTTTCATTTGGTCCTCACACTTCAGCAGATTGAAGTGCTTGGCTGATTTTTGGCTGCTCACAAAGTCAGCAAGATTCAAATACAACCTGAACAGATCTTTTCAGGACGTTCCATTTCACCCAGACTTCCAAAACGTAAATATTTCAGCACCTGCACATATCAGAATAAATTGATCTTTGGTTTTAATTTGTATACATTAATTCATCCTTAACTGTCTTGAGCCTTCCACAAACAGACAGCCTGAAGAAAGATATAAAACTAAGCAGAACTTATGTAGTAAACTGCTTTAAAATTCCATTTTCTGGGGAAGAATAACAAGGAAAAGCCAATGCCTTCATCCTTACTCATGACTTCTTGAAAAACTTGATGGTCCAGAAAGATGCTAAACTTCAAAGTGGCTTCAACTCAAACAAATAAAGCCAACATGGTATAAAACCAAGCATTTTTCAGAGTGAAGAACTTTGATGATGGGCTGAATTTGACAGAGATGGGAGGTTAGAAAGAAGATGCAAGATTTAAGAAATATTGACGTATTTAATTCTATAGTAGAAAATGGGAAGGTAGCAGGGTGGTGGAAAGACAAAAACATATAATGCAGCTTGAGAAATTATGCTTGAAGTAGGTCCTGGATTTCACTCCTTGAAACTCTATCATTATTATTTGACTGATAGATTGATTTTGAATCCATGAAAAAAGTACCATGGTGAAAACTTTATTTCTGTCATATTTGGAACAAAATGAAATTCCTAGGATTTATTCTTGCCAAATGTTATTATTCTTTAGATTGCAATATGCTGCTTTTGATGAATACTAAAAGTCGAAATTAAAATGTTATTCTATCAAAAAGAAAAAAAAACTAGAAGAATTTCATTCTCATAACACAGAAATATTTGTATGCTTCATAACTGCAATGTATTAATGCTGTATTTTACAGAGCGAAGCCCACTTCTTAACTCTCTAGGGAACTTAGTTATCTAGGTATAAATTATCGAATCTTAACTTAGTTATCTGGGAATTTTTCCAAATGCTGTTAAGTGGATTTCTAGTAGCAGAGACATCCTTTCTGGAAAGAAGCATTGTTTTACAAACTCTGATGCACTGAAATGATTAATAAAACAGGCTCTGAACCCTCTGGTCACTTAATCCACTAAGAAGGAACTAGCTCTAGCCAAATTAGTTTATTTTAAAACAGGGTGGGGAAACTTCAACTTTCTGAAGTTTGGAATAAAAATCCCAACATTCATCTGACTGTGGTTGATCAACCCCAAAAACCATTGGAGTCATGGTTCCTTCATCTTTTATTCATAGAAAGAGCTGTCTAAAGCTATCAATTCCAGTTGCTACCCCAAAGAATGGAACAAATGCCTCAATTTGCATTTTCTTAATAAAATAAATCTTCTCTTATACTTGCCCCAGCTCATGCCAACCTAGTAGTTCAAAAGCATGCAAATGCGAGTAAATAAATAGGTACTACATCGCTTGAAAGTTGATAGTTGTTATAGCCTCTCAGTTGTTGGCTCTTCCAACAGCTGAATCAGAGGAGGAGGAGGAGGAGGAGGGGAGGAGGTAGTGTGGGAGTCAGGATCAGCATCAAAGCAAAGAGAGCTCTAAGGGGGAAGAGAGAATGGAGCTGGCAGAGAGAGAGAGAGAGAGGCAGAGTCTGGGCTGTCTGTCAGTCCTTAGATGGAAAGGCAACAGCCCCCAAGGTCTGGAGGTGGCTGATGAGGAAGAGGAGGAACAGCTGGGACCAGTGCCTGACATACAAAAGGCAGTGGACAGGAGAGCAGTGGAAATCTATGGGCCAGTCCTGGGGAAGGAAGAGCCACTGCTGCTAGAAAGGCCCCACCCTAGCTTTGGGGATAAAAGATGGGGGGCAGAGATGAATAGGTGTGGCAGACAACTATTTATCTTCTGGATGGACTTGTTAGCCTGCAAGAGAAACTTTTTGCCAGGGCTACCAGCATTCCCAATTAAAGGAATCTTTGAGTTCACACCAGAGGGTTTGTCATGTTTGGGGAGCTGGGTCAGAACAATAGTGTGACCACAGGAATGTCTTCGGACAATGTTGGGTCCCTCGGCTAAAAAATGGAGATGAGCACTGCTCCCTAGAATCAGACACAAATAGACCTTTTTAAAAAAATTATCCTCTTCAAATAATCTTGACCATTGAAGATAACGGTACAATTAGGAAGTAGTCACTTCTACATTGTGCATCTTGGACAATTTAGGAAGACTGGAAGTAAGTCATTGCATCCGTGGTCATGCAATTTTAAGGAGATTGCCAAGAATTTGGTGCTACTCCATGATCAGCATTACACACTGTGTCCGTCCCCTCTGTTTCATGTTTCTTGGGGAGCCGGACTGCTTTTTCATCTTTTTTATATGGGTCAACTGTAAGTAGCCTTCCAATTGCCTTACCTCTAGTATGGATAAGGTATCTCAAGTCAAAGGTAGTAATATCACTAAGACTTACATACTGCTTCATAGTGCTTTACAGCCCTCTCTAAGTGGTTTACAGAGTCAGCATATCACCCCCAACAATCTGGGTCCTCATTTGACAGACCTCAGAAGGATGGAAGTTTGAGTCAACTTTGAGCCTGTCAGGATTGAACTGCTGGCAGTCGGCAGAATTAGCCTCCAATACTGCATTCTAACCACTGCACCACCATGGCTCCAGATGGTAGAGAGAAGAACTAAACTGTCCCAATCTCTTTGGAAGGAAGGAAAGGGTTTTAAAGAAATAGATGCAAGACATGTTTCATAAGAAATAAGAATTTTAAAAATGTGCAATTCCTACCTTGAATACACTAACCATCACCGACCAAGGCATCTGTGGAAGCTTGCAGAAAACCCTATTCAAAGCTAACCTCATAGTAGAGACCACAGTTGAACCAGACTCTAACCAGCTTTACTAACTATCTGCTACCCCTATGCAGTTACCAGCTCTAAAAATGTACTGTACATCAACAATTCATCAAGCTTCCCTCTAGTCAAGAGCTGACACTTCAGGTGTGAAACACAATATGCAATTCTAAGATACTTTTTTCTCTCAAGTTGGTATAAAGGCAACAAATATCGAGGTATGTTCGCAAATCAGTGCTCTTTAAATGTGAGAAATCTTGCAATGAAATATGCTCACAGTCCTTTGACAAAACAACATTCAAGATACTGTCAGAAGATACAGACTTAGGAGAAGGAAGGGAGAAACAAAAAGTTTTTTAAAATGCTGCCTACATATAACAAGGGAGGGAGGGATTTTTTTTCAGTGCCATTGTAATTTTGAACAGTCACTAAATGAAGTGTTGTAAGCTGAGAACTACCTGTAGCTCTGGTGGCTTCTCCTGTTAGAGCATAGCATAATACTCCTGACCATAGATGAAACAGCGGGATGCTTCAGTGCTTAGATACAGCTGCCATAATTTTGTCTCCAACAATGACATTTGTAGTGGTAGAAGGTAGAAGATACATTCTGGATTAAGGGTGAAAGGTAAAGGTACCCCTCGCATAGACGTGTTAGTCATTTCCAGCTTTATGGGGCAGTGCTCATCTCCGTGACAAAGCCAAAGAGAGCCAGTGCTGTCCGAAGACATCTCCATAATCATGTGGCTGGCATGACTAAATGCCGAAGGCTCATAAAACGCTGTTACCTCCCACCAAAGTGGTCCCTATTTTTCTACTTGCATTTTTTTACTTGCTTTAGAACTGCTAGGTTGGCAGAAGATGAGACAAGTAACAGGAGCTCACTCTGTTATGCAGCGCTAGGAATTCAAACCACTGAACTACCGAATTTTCTGATCGACAAGCTCAACGTCTTCGCCACTGAGCCACTGAGCCATTGAGCCCCAAGGATTAAGCATACATTAAGGCTATTGCAGAACATATTTAAAACTGCGAAGTTCTTCCTGTAGTGGCCTTCAGATTCCTAAGAATTGTGAGTTTGTGTGCATGAAATCAGGATAATTTTCTTATCTTAAAGGTAGATTTTACAATATCATTCATGCCAAAGTGAACCAGGCACAATTGCTTCTTAAAAAGCACACACAAATATACATTTTAAAACCTTTTTGGTTTTTTTTTTTAAATATTTCAAAGATTAGCCACCCAGCAAAGTGTTTGATGATCCTTTACTCTTACATAAACCACACCACCCTCTGCATACATATTCCCAATGCTTCCAGATATACTGGTCAGTTTTTATGTAAAAGAATGGTCACACTCCAATCTGAAAGACTCATATTGGGAATGGAGGGGAAGCAAAAGAGAGTTTCAACTCTCCAGGACATACATTCTCTGATCCAGGTGACAATCCTTGTCAAAAAGGATTCCAAAAAAACATTTCATTCCAAAAATAGCCTGTTCAGTTTTTATTTTGTTTTAATTCTGTTTTTTTTAATATTTTAACTGTTATTGTATATGTTTGTATGGTTTCATTTGTAAACGACCCAGAGTCATATAGATGAGATAGTGGAGTATAAATTTGATAAATAAAATAGACACTATCATAAAGATCAAAGTTAGTTATGTCTTGATCCATGCTGATCTGTCAATTCGACACAATGGCCCTCTTAGTCTAAGAGTCATGGTGGCACAGTGGTTAGAATGCAGTATTGCAGGTTAATTCTGCTTACACTGCCAGGAGCTTGATTCCTTCGACCCTGATTGACTCAAGGTTGACTCAGCCTTCCATCTTTCCAGGGTTGGTAAAATGAGGACCCAGATTGTTGGGGGCAATAGGCTGCAATCTGCAAACTCCTCAGAGAGTGCTGTAAAGCACCGTGAAGCAGTATATATGCTGTTGCAATATTGCCCTGCCTTTCTACTCAGGATCAATATTTCACTACTAGAAACCCTGCAAAGATAGACATTTGGAGCAAGATCTCTAAACATGGTCACTCCACAATCAGATTTTTGTAAAGTGATTTAACTGACAGATGTTGCTGAAATGGACGAATTGACTTCTTTGATTACAGACATTAATCTTTAATCATGAAGCATCTGAATGGCCTCCTAGAAGTCACAAGTACAGTTCTTAAGTTCTCATTTCCTGCCACTCTTTTTCTGGAAAACAGAAATTTAAAAAAGGGAGATGAGTTCTGTGATGGTCCAATCAGCTCCACTTCTTTCCCATGTTTCATGCATGCATGTGGACATACACACACCCAGGTTTCAGGGGACAAAGGCAAATCTGAAATACTCAGTTCTAAACCTGAAATTTCTCCAGGGTTTCTGTTCTGGACATTTAACAGAAGAACCAGTTAGTCCTAAGCTTCAGAGGAGAGCCTAATTTAGCCCAAACCACCTAGGGCAGACGTGTCAAACACAAGGCTCTCCTGGAAAATGCAAGGGGCTGGCTGGACTCAGAGGAGGACTCAGAGCGTAACACAAATGTAACAAAATCCAAAATGTAAATAAATGTCCTTTAATGCCTCCAGCTTGGCCCCTCTGTTCAATAATTCTCAGTTGTAGATAAAACATATTTAAAAATAGTCTTCAAAAGAAAGCAATACAGTCCAAACTCAATGAGCAGATAGAGGTGAAATAAAAAACCAAAACAAACTACAATGAAGGAATTTCCACAACGGAACAGGAGAAGTATTTACCAAATTCAAGGAGATAACAAAGCACAGTCTGTTGGAAGGACGCCAACCAAGATAATTTCAGACCAAAATAAAACACATTTGCTTCTGGCAATCTTAGATGTGTTCTAACCATCTCTCTAATAGACTCGTCTCCCCAGCTGTAACCAGTGTGTCCTAGGATGCAGAGGGGATGGGCCTGGTTCTTCCCAGCTGGCCTCAGCCCTTCTCCAACCTCCTCCACAACCTCCGGAGCTACACCTCCACTTCCTCTTGGTTGTTCCTTCTCTCCCTCAGAGTCTGACTCTACCAAGGACATGACACTGGCCCACGGCACTTTGGCCCAGTCTACCCAATGCAAAGAGGAAACATCAGGCCAGCAGTTTGGGAAGTGGTGTCAAGCTGCCCATACCCACCCCATTAGCCACACCCACTCAATTGGCCACCCCCTCCCACTCCTTGAGGTCAACCACAACCCCGATGCAGCCCTCAATGAAATTGAGTTTGACATCCCTGACCTAGGGAATATTTGGGATGGACATCAATCTCATACAGTTATAGTGTTGACAGGACCTTGATGTCAACATGCCATGTTCCTTTGTCTTCATTTAGTTAAACGTAGTAAACTCACCCTATATGTGCACCTAGATAAAAATGGGATGTGTGGGTGAGCTGCTGTACACCTATGAAACATAACCCAATGTTCCACTCCCAAATGCTACTGTAGACTCCACCATACCCAACTAAGAAAGACAGACCTGGATTTACTGCAGAGTAATTCTTCCTTACCAATAAGAGTCAGGCGAGATATGCAAACAAATAAGCCAAATATTTCGGGCAAATTGAATACAGCACAGCTTTCAAGGAGAGCATGATACGGGATAATTGTGAATCACACAGCAGCATGGAACGGCTAAGGTTCTGTGCACCAAGTTGTCTTGCAGAGGCACATTAAACAACAACACTAAGTTGAGGCCATATGTTCAGCTAAACATCACAGCTCTGTTGCAGAAAATCTTATTCTTGGCACGTTCTGTTAATAGAGACACATGGCAAACAATATTAACCCCATCACTAATCAAGCTTAAAAGCTTTTCCTGGAGAAAAAAAATATTGAGAAATTGCTGTTAAATAATTGCCGCATGGGTTCAGAACTCCAGAGGGCAGCAGTAAAATCCAAATTGCCAAAAAAAAACCCACAACCCCAATAATTCATCAAATTTATATGTCCACCCATGTCACAGAAAGCAACTCCAAGCAGCATATAACTACTGAAAGATATGTATATAAACAGTCATTATTAAAAATATAAGACCATCAAGTGAATATATGCTATACTCAGGGATGTAAAATTGGTGGACCGTGGGCCAGATGCATCATACAGGCCACACCCACCCCACCTCCGCGAATGGGAAAATGTCACAAAACATCACATGATAACAATATGACACAGTGAGTTTGACACTCATGTTTTATGGTATTATAGGTCTCAAGGAACTTCTAGAACACTAACAGAGATGGGACACCCTGGCACAAAAGACCCACTTCTTGGAGCCCACCAAATGTGATTCTTTGGCAAACTGGACCCACAACATGTCTTCTGTACCAGATTTGATGGGAGATGTAACTGGGCAGAGCCCACCCAGTCCAATCCCATGACATGTTTTAAAGTTAAAATCAGCATCCTGTTTTGGACCAGAAGTGGTATCCAGCAAGTTCTGACCAGTTCTGGAGAACCAATAGCAGAAATTTTGAGTAGCTTGGAGAACCGACAAATACCACCTCTGACTGATCCCACCCCCCTCTATTCTTTGCCTCTCGAGTACCAGTTTATCGGCTGGGTCTTTTTGGTTGCCCTGCCCTGCCCTGAACGGAGCTGAAAAGCAGGTTAGTGGAGTGGGGAGGGAATGGGGATTCTGCAGTATCCTTTCCCTACCACACCCACCAAGCCATGCCCACTAAGCCACACCACACTCACCAAGCCACACCCACAGAACCGGTAGTAAAAAAAATTGAATCCCACCATTGATTTGGACCCAGAAGCAAACTTGCCACTCTGTTGCATTCTGTACCAGTTGAAACTTCCGGATGCTCTTCAAAGGCAGGCCCACATAAGTACATTACAACAGAGTGACTGGAACAGGAACAGAGTCCCCCTACCCCACCCCACCCTAATCTCGGAACAGGCGCAACTGTCACACAACACAAAGATGTGGAAATTAGACAAAAATGCACAATTGCAGCACTATCTCAAAAACATTCCCCTGGCTTTCTGATGACAATGTTGCCACACAATTATTGCAAAGTTGTATATAAGCATAAACAGTTCTTCCCTTGTGCATTTCAGTATCATACACACAATATGTCGCTGCTCTGTATCATTAAAATCTATGCACAAATTTGACCCTGATCACTTTGCATATGGCAGGCATAGAAGCTTGCATGATTACATCAATCATTATCATCACTACTGTTGCTACTTTTTAAAGATGTATCTCACCCTGCCATTGGCCAAAATGGCCAATAGCAATTTTTTAAACCTTATAGAGAATTAAAGTGTCATTTACATTTGCTAAACCAAACAAAATAGATTCTCTTTGATGGCCCACCTCTTTAAATCAACACGGCTGGCATACTACTGCAATTCTGATAGATAAATGCAAATATATGCAAAGTGCAACCCATCAATGCTAAGTTTGATTGTTGCTTCTGTTTATAAGGTCAACTTAACAAATCTCTCACCTGAAACAGCCTTCTTCCATGACAGTTCTGCTTTCTGTCTTCCAGATGCTCCAGATTTTCTCTGTTCTCTTTCAAAGCGCTGCCCAATCTTTCTCTCACACTCTGCACACCAGAACAAGCTGACTTCAATCAATGTGCTTTCTCCATTTGAGGTACAGAGCAAGTAGCCACTGCTGCTACCCCCTACTCTCCCTTGTCTGGTTAGGACACTTTGAGATAGAGCTGGGTTGGAAAGATAAAATGGAAAATGCAAGACTTCAGTGCTAAGACAAGCAGTTTGATCTTTGTCCACCTCGAGGAACTACAAAAAAGTGGAAAAACATCCTCATCCTTCCCAACCTGAACAGGAAAAAATTCCTGTTCTAGTTTAGCCTAAAATAGTGGACACTGTCATCCTTTTCTCAGGGAGATAATATTTGAGAAGTTTGGACTATCTTAGACTTCAATGCAGATGCTTATTTAGCAAAAAAAAAAAANGATGCTTATTTAAAAAAAAAAAAAAAAAAGTGAAATGGGGACACCAAAACAAAAACATTTTTGATGGGCTTTTTCAGAAGTTGGCTGCCACTTGTCTTCAAGATATGCAGATAATTTGCAATCTAAAATTTTTTCCTATCAATAAAAAAATATTTGTAGCTCAGTGTTAAAACGAAGGGGTCCTTGGTGTTCTCTGGGTTTGGTTCTTTTCATCGCTAGTCAGCACTAACACCGATGATGTTACCTAGTTTGGCTAATGAAAACTCTGCAAGAAAGCAACCAAGTTCAGAGACCACCAAGGACAGAGGTGGTATTCAGCAGGTTCTCACAGTTCTGTAGAACTGGTAGCAGAAATGTTGAGTAGTTCAGAGAACCGGCAAATACCAACATTGACTGGCCCTGCCCCCATCTATTCTCCGCCTTCTGAGTCCCAGCTGGGTCTCCTTTTGTTGCCCTGCACAGGAGAACAGAGCTGGAAAGCAGGTTAGTGGGGTGGGGAGGGAATGGGGAATTTGTAGTATCCTTCCTCTGCCATGTCCACCAAACCACGCCACACCCACCAAGCTACACCCACAGAACTGGTAGTAAAAAAATTTGAATTCCACCACTCATCAAGGACCCCAATTTTTCTTATGCTTGGGGGGGGGGGGGAAAGAGGCATCTCGTTTGCTACCTCATGCTCAAGTTCTTTCAGAACGTCTTTTGAATTTCTCAGGGTGGGAGGTATTTTTGAGTTTCCTTGTAATTTGATGTGTTGAGTGAGTTGCTTTCTGCCATCATCTAAACCTTCTTTGGAGGAAACATCTCACCCAGAGACAAACATCCCAATTCAGCCAAAAATTTCTGGACTCAACTGCCAAGACTTCTCATCACCTCTGAGCCACAGAAATCAAAACCAAATCACTTATCTCTTTCTGTAGCTTGCTTCCTTCAGTAGAAACTGACACTGTTGGGAGAGTGTGATTACAAAAGTGGCCAGTGAATAAATGTTGGATTAAAGCTTCCATCATGAAGAGCTATTAGCCACATTGCCTGGAGATAAGGAGCACCATAGTCCAAGACATTTTTACAGCAGCAATCACTCTTCAACTTAACTATGGTTTGCTGAATTAGGCTAGTGACCTGGGTTCATATGGAAGAAAAACTAGTTCCAGCCCAATTAGCCTGATCAGTTGAAGAACAAATACACATCTTCATACACTGTGCTTATGTTTTAATCGACATGCTGCATGAATCCAATGCACAGCTTCAATGCATTGCGCGCATGCAGAAAATGAGGCAGTTAAATAACCACATTAAGTACATTTGCAAAAAATGGGTCACTGAGCCAACGATCTAGTTAACTCCATTCTAGCTATGAACTTGTGAAGCCTTAGGCGAAATCCAGCACCATGGTTAAAACCATCCAATTTTAAAACCATCCATACTTTTAACCATTTCTACTTCTTCTGGAGGGCCAAGTGTTTCCTTGATACCTTTCAGGTGTGTAAGGAAACTCCCAGCTTTCTCAAAAATTGCCATGGTGGGTCGTGTATGCACACATCTCGGAAATGCCAAACTGAGAAACATTGCTCTACTTAAAAACCACCAGAGTTTATTATTTTATTCATGGGATTTATATGGCCAACTGTCTCATATGATTCCAGATAGCCAAGTAGGGCTTTAACAGTGAAAAGCAGCACCTTGATTTACCAAGTAAACAACTGGAAGCCAGTGCAGTTCATTGTTGTGGTGTTTCTCAGGTGGGACACTCATGGGGCACTCAAAACAGCAAATGCCACATCATTCTGCACAAGTTGCAGCATTTTAGAGGGTTTTCAAAAGCAGTTCCATTGCAGTAAATCCAAAGAGAAGATGACCAAGGCATGGGTGACTGTAAGAAAGGTCTAGCTTACCTAATTCCTCTCTTTATCTGACCAGAATCCTCCCTCTCCACTTCCTTCCTTTTGATCTTCAAAAGTTCAACTTTGTGAGAGAGAGGATACCACACCTAGCTTTTTCACCTTCTCTCATGCAATAGAGGCCTTACCTTTTGCTTTTGAACCCCAAATCAAGAAACTGCAAAAGGGTAACAACTCCAGTGATTTCATGTTGGGATGTGCTTGTCTTTGTCCTTCATACTTTCTGTGAAACCCTTTCCAAGGAGCCATAACCAAAAAGTGCAAGGTTAGAAGGCCTGTATTCAGTGATAGTTCAAGGTGGAGAAGATAACACAAAACAATAGATCATAGTCAAAGAAATATATAGCATTTGGGAATAAGTTGTGGAATCTCAAATAAAGTTGTGAGAGTTTTTTAAATGTGGAAAGGTTTAATAAAAATTATATATAAAAAAAGAAATAATATCAGGCTTCCTTTGACTCAGTGGTCACATTGATGGAAGTAGTCCTCAACTTAAAACAAACCAATGTGTTCGTGGTTATAGTTTATTCTACCGAACTCTTGTGGTTTGTTAACGAGGGTTGATGGTTCAGCATCTTGGCAAAACTCAGCTGAGTTAGTTAAGTTTGCTCACAATAAACCATGGTGAAACTAGCCAAGGTTTAGCATGATTCATATACAGGTAATCCCTGATTTACAACATGCCAATGGGTTCACGGTTTTAGTTTATTCTACTCAACTCTTGTAATTTGTTAACTAGGGTTGGTGGTTCAGCATCTTGACGAAACTCAGCTAACTGAGTTAGTTAAGTTTGCTCAGTATAAACCATGGTGAAACTAGCCAAGGTTTAGCACGATACATATACAGGTAGTCCCAGTTCATTTAGTGACTGTTCAAAGTTACAACAGCACTGAAAAAACTGACTTATGACCGTTTTTCACGCTTACCACCATTGTAGCATTCCTGCAGTCACTTGATCAAAATTCGAACACGTGGCAACTGGTTCATATTTATGACAGTTGCAGCATCCTGGGGTTATATGATTCCCCTTTTTTGACCCTCTCACCAGCCACATCAATGGGAAAGCCAGATTCACTTAACAACCATGTTACTAATTTAACTGCAGTGATTCACTTGGGCAACAGTGGCAAGAAGGGTGGTAAAATGGGGCAAAATTCACTTAAAAACTGTCTCACTTAACAACAGATATTTGGGGCTCAGTTGTGTTCGTAAGTTGAGGACTACTTGTGTGGGCCACCTTCAGCAATCTGACAGAAATGCTGCAAAGATCTAAATTAGGGGTCTTCAAACTTGACAGCTTTAAGACTTGTGCACTTCAACTCCCAGAATTCCTCCTCCAGTCATGTTAGCTCAGGAATTCTGGGAGTTGAAGTCCACAAGTCTTAAACTTGCGAAGTTTGAACACCCTTGATCTAAATAGACCAGTTTTCCAATACCCAATTTTAGGATGACCTGTCATATATAACACCAGCTGATCAGGTGCAATAGCTCATACTTCTCCAGCTTGGCCCCTTCCAACAACATGAAATCTTGACTTGTAGAATGACATGGTGGCTAAAACATCAAAGGAAGGAAGTCCATTGCTTGTTCTCCAACCTGCAAACCAGTGAAGGGAGAGAAAGGTATATATACATCCAGGCATACCCACAAGCCCCTCTCTTAGAGCCAAAGCTGAAATATTCCATCCCGCATTGTTTCTACTGCAGCACCTTGATCTTCACCTGTGCTTCAGCACATTGTAGAATAATGACGTATCTGAGAAAGTAATTGAAAATATGGAAACAGAAGATTTTCCAGGAAACTTTGATGATGCTTCTACACCCAAGTGAACTGGATGTGCTTCGTACATGAGCTACAGATCACAAACCCATTAGAAGTTCAGGCTCCACTCTTCCAGCAGCACAAAGCAACATCACGACTGTGGTTTTTGGAGGTGTCATGCTGCCTTAACAGCAGCAGTCCAGATCAAACATTGCTTTGTTTTGATGTGGCCACTGCCCTTGAAAAGAACAACACGGAGGACTTTCCCTCCAGACTGAGCGTGACTCCCTGGAACTCTTTTGTGTGTGGAGGTCCATAAATCACTTGTCCCACCTGCCCTGCATCTCTAAGGCCTGTTATTTATGCAACTTCAATACCGATGTGATTATCATCTCAACACGCTGCAGACAAGGGAGGTCCCAAATTGTGCTGGAGGAGACAGCGGTTGCTGACAGACAGACAGGAAAGCAAGAAGGGAAAGATGTCGCATCACAGCTTTGCTCTTTCAGACAACTCGATGCTGGTAATCAAGAGTAAATCCAAAAGATCAGAGCTTTTCAGCACTTAGTGTCTTTGTCGATCAAATACAGAATCCTGAAGGTCTCTGCTTCTTGAAGGAATGCCGGCATAAGCTCTATCGGTTGCATGATTCCTCTAGAATGAATTTGAAATGATGAAATGAAATTGGAATTTTTAAAAAAGGTGATAAGCCTCTGGGTTCCTTCTAATAATGCCTTTCTACACTTTCATATGATTTCAGGTTTCTTTTTCCAAATCAAAACCAAGATAATTAGAAGGGAAAAACAAGTATTACTGGGCCAAATCCTGTCCCTCAATATCTGAGATAACAGATAATCAGAGTTGGAAGGGACCTTGTAGGTCATCTTGTCCAACCCCCTGCCCAAGCAGGAGACCCTATACCATTTCTGACAGATGGGAGTCCAATCTCTTCTTGAAAGTCTCAAGTGATGAAGCTCCCACAACTTCCGAGGGCAAGCCGTTCCATTGGTTGATTGTTCTCAGTGTCAAAAAGTTTATCCTTATTTCCAGGTTAAATCTCTCCTTGTTCAGTTTCCATCCATTGTTCCTTGTCTGGCCTTTAGGTGCTTTAGAAAATAGCTTGACCCCTTCCTCCTCTCTGTGGCAGCCCCTCAAATATTGGAACACTGCTAACATGTCTCCCCTGGTCCTTCTCTTCACTAGACTAGCCAATGAATCTTCTCAATCTGATAGAAATGGAGAAGCTTCCCTTATTTTCAATATGCTTGTGATTTTTATGTTATTTTTTTGCCTTTCTCTCTTGAAGCTGTGTTTTTGGAGGGCAGCGTTCTGATTGCTGGCTTCTTCAGAGTGAAAGGGACAGATTACAGCTTATGAAGATAGCAGCCTAAATCATGCTTTTCCTTCAAGAAAGAGCCATCTGAGGGGGACCAGAATAGCTCTTCCTTTAAGTTGGCATCACTTTTTCATAGAAAAATTCCATCAATACTTTAAAATACTTCAAAATTCCATCAGTACTTTAAAATTTTGGAAATTTGATTGTTGCTGGCTGCCTTTCCATCCAGCAAATATATTCTGGGTGAAGGCTCCAGGATATATGAATTTCCCTGTTTTACAATTCGTGTTTGAATGCATGCACATACACATTAAAATTCTTTATGAAACTTCCTGGGGCATCTTCTGCAAGCATTCAAGACTGTACTATTTTATATTTAACATTTGACATCCAAAGGTTTTATGCCACAGGAGTCAACATTTGACAGCAAATGCCTGGCATTTTACTAAATTTTACTCCGAGTCATCTATCAGAAACTGTCAGATATGTACTGAAGCAATCTGACAGACCTGAACAATGACGTGCAATGGAGTTACCAACAGCAAGACAATACAACTCATCTTGGCCATCAAAAACAGACCATGTTTCAATTATTTCCCAGTTAATTTTGGCTCTGTCATTGTTGGTCGAATTTGGAATGTGGGGTGGAGGAAGCAGAATCTTATCTTTCATGGACCTGCCTCTCTGTACATTATTTGTACATTATTGAGGGACTTAGCTGAGAATAAAATATCCTGCTGTTAGTAGGAAAAATTAAAATAAAATCCAGCTTGATAATTTGGAGGCTTGTCATTCCAACTAGCCAATTTTCTTCCATAAAGCATTAAAGAAGAAACCAGCAATTATTTTTTATTTGCTGCTCATGATAGGCAGGAATAATGGGGGCAATATACCTAAAAGTCATGATTTGTAGAAGACTATTCTACATCAACTCTTTGGCTTTACATTTCCATATTCAAGAGAATCTATGAATTGAAAGGAGCTTTACACGTTTTATCAAATTCATTACCATTATCAATGATTGAATCATCAATTGAATTCCTTAATCAGGATGAGAATTCACTAAACCATCTCCAAATCCCATTTTGGAAACTTCTGGTGCGTAGAATATAAAATGATGAGTCCTCAATTTTTCTTCACCATGAACTCCTTTAAATACCTTTTGTGGCATGAACCATGGTCACAGACCACCAAGACTAAACTCAAGATTTAAATTTCAAGCTTTCACTGACGACATCACATCTCTTTTTCTATTGACAAGCAAATCCACACGGGCAGGTTTAACCAATTCCATTTTTTTTTATTCAAGAATTGCCTTTAATACTAAAATGCCATTGAGTTTTGAAGCAGAGGTAAAAAGAAAAGTCACATCAAAAAGAGGGAAACTAAGTTTTGCATCGGATTTTTTTTAAAAAGAAAGAAAAAAAAACCAAAGGAGAAAAAAAAATAAAAACCAACATGGCATGTACACCAATCTTTTTTGTTTTAACAGTTGTAATAATTTAATAAAGCCATTTTTTTTCTCTCTTTTTTTTTTTAAATCATTTTTCAATAAAATAGACAGCATGGTGATTTTTCACCCACCCCGAGTTTTCCCTGTTTACAATGATTCAATCACTGTGAAAATGTACATAACATACATATCAGCATATACAACAAGGTTTTGTTCTTTGTATCGTCAGCAACAGACACTGCGAAGAAACCTAATGTAGACAAGTCCCATCGAGATCCGTCCTCTGGGAAGCCACAATTCTCAGTGACATTCAGGCTGTGTCCCTCATCCCTTTTTGCTGATGGACTTCAGGCATTTCAATTCTGCCACTTTTAGACCTTAGACTGGATGAGCAGCAGGTCAATTCCATTGCAGAAAAGCTCAAATTAGTGCCAGGTCATCTCTTTGTCATATAAAATTACAAAACTCCACTTGAATAACTAACGTCATTATGCAAAAAATCCATTTTTTCACCAACACAACACACACACACACACACACACACACACCACACACACACACACACACAACACATATACCATTATATATATTAATATATATATATATATATAAATATAATATATATATATATATATACTATATTATCATTATATATATATCCAGTCCTCGCTAAACGAACACAACTTTGACACAGGGTCAATAAAACTATCTAACATGCAAAAGGCACAGTGAGAACAATCATCCAATTCTCCAGCAGCAAAAATAAGTTCTCTTGAGAAGAGTTGTCTTATTTCCTTTCCTCCCTACTTGGAGAGTTCATATTCAGCGTATTAATGGAAGAATGCATTCTTTACACTTTTTTTTTATTCTTATTTTTGTCTGGGAAGGGAAGGGAAAGGGTTGGAAAAGCACAATGCAGCACAATGCATGAGATCCTCAAGCCTTTGTCAGCTGCACAATTTGGGAGGGGGGAAAAACACAGAGAAAAGAGCAATAGCCTCACTTGGATGACACAATTAAACAAGCATGTTTCCCATCGCATCCTGGGATTGTCTTTAACCAGATCTTCCCATGCGAACAAACGTCACACAACCACAACAGCCCAAAATGAAAGGGAAGTATTTAACCCAACAAAGGCACCTGCCCAATCACCAGTTGATCAAAGGGAATGAAAGATGAGGTTTTCATGTTGTTTGGGGGTTCTTTTTTTCCTTCTCTCCACAAGGAATCTCTCAAATTCATTCATGTTATGCTATATTTGGAGCTGCCTATTCAGAGAATTAAATTACAGTGGCAGATAGGAAGCTTTGCTTAAAATCAAAACCATATTATGCCCAACAGAAAAATGCAGAGTGGATTCAACAGGTGAGCAAAGCAATTTTGAAAAAAAGAGGAGGAGGAGGAAGAGGAGGTGGTGGTAGTGGTAGTGGGCACTGCATTTTATGATGATTTCCAAGAATGGAATTATGGAGTTATAATGCTAAGAAAATATAAATTTGTTTTCATAAAGGTTCACCAATGGCTCAGATAAAATGCTGATGTCACAAAGCCAGTATGTTCTGTGAAAAAGCCCTTGGCATTGGGAGCAGGATTTGATCTGCCAATAAAGAAGAATATTTGTAGCTCAGAGTTGACATGAGTGGTCCATGGGTGCTCTCTAAGCTTGGTTGTTTTCTTGCAGACATTTCATGACCCAAATTACATAACATCACCAGTGTTCAGTGCACTGATGATGTTACCTAGTTTGGATAATGAAACGTCTGCAAGAAAACAATCAAGCTCAGAGAGCACCAAGGACCCTTCAAAATTCAATCTAATTCATAGACCCAACGAACATTTTTTTGAGCTACAAGATGGACAAAAATGGTCTGAAATGTGGTTTGCTTACATGGGGCCAGGTTCTCACACTGTATGCTAATCACGTTTAGCAATCACAATAGTTGGCTTTGCTTCACTTGCTAAGCTGAAAGCAAAACATTGTAGTCCAACATGACGTAGAAAGCCAACCCGTGAAAACCTATTGGGAAGCTCAAGGCTGTGTTTTGCATGGAAGGGAACCTGGGTTCAACTTCTGGCATTTTCAGGGGAAAGACACCTGAAAACATGGAGATAAGGTTTTCTGCAGGGGGGAGAGGAGAGCAAGGGACACTTCTTTCAGAATGAGATTGTGCAAATGACACAAATTATTCATTCAATGATTATATCATCATGGTGTCTATCAGACACCTATGCCTAGAAAGTCACACTTAATCAGTATAGGAAATGCTGAAAACATAAAGCCGTTGCCTAAATTTTTGCATATGTTTTAGCCTCACTCTGTGTAAAAGAAAAAAAGAAAGAAAGAAAGCTATATTGGAATCTGCATAAAAAGAGTGTGAACCCAGTCAAATGATTGGTGCCATCCAAAATCACCCATTTGTTCACAGATAAGGACACTGAAATATGTCCCTCCTTTCTCTCATTTCCTAGAATAAGCTGGCATTGTTACAGGCAGCTGTTCCAATCAGCTTTTAGCCTAGAACTAGGCTTGCAAAGAATTGAATCAGGGCCAGGAGTTTTGACTGACAGCCTCTTCAAAAGGAGAACAAATGCAGCATGTTGAAGAGGTGAAATCAGAAGCCGGAGGAAGTTTCTAGAAAGTTTGCATACCGATTTTCTGCAACATTCAGGGTGGAATTATTTCCATCCATCTGTATCCATTCGTCAAACTTCCATGCTGGGTACAAGTTGCTGGATCTGAAAATCCAACCAGACTGAAGAATGCTTGTTAGATGAAGACCATACATCAGAACTTGATTTTCATTGCTTCCACTAACAATCTGCCATTTCCCCTCTCTCCTTTTTTTACACAAAGCATACACAGTGTTAGAAAAACAGCTTCCAAAATGTTTCGGGGAAATGCGCTCAGTTAAAGGTCCTCAGAGTAGAACATTTGAAGATAGGGAGTAGCCAAAACTCATCATGGCTTCCCAAAAGCAGGATGTCACTAAAAAGCTTTGAACTACAGTCTTATTTTACAGACTAGATGAGAAGATATGGAGCAAAGTGAAACTGCTAATTGTCAAAATCCAAAAGATGGAAAAGCAAGAACTTCGTACTTAGCTATCAACATAAATCAGAACCCAGGGTGTGATGTGATTGAGGAATGCAATATCACTGTTAGCTATGACCTCCTCAGATTATACTGAGCTAAATTCCCAGCACCCCTGTCTATTATACAGGCTGTGGCTTCTGATGGTAGTTTAACATTGAGACCTGGTTTGGTCTTGTGTTGAAGGCACCAGAGTAGAAACTAGGAGCCTGAGAGTTCTAGTCCTGCATTAGCAGGGTGACTTTGGGCCACCACCACCCCTTTCTCTCTCTCTCTCAGCCCAATCCAATTTTTACACAATTTTGTAATGAGGAAAATGGGAGGAGGAAGGAGAATTAGGTATGTCTACCGCCTTGAGTTATTTATAAAAATAATAAAGGTGGGATTCAAAAAAAAAAAAATTACAAGGGTTACAAGTTGTTCTATCACTACTTTAAAAGACCCCCTGCACTTCCTATATCTCTGCAACATTTATGTCAACTCATAAAATATAGAGTTGCCAACAGGAAGGGAGGAGAAAGCATTGGGCAGCTTGCATTCCATAAATGTTTCAAAGATAGTTTCTAGGTGACCGAGGTTTCTGCCGTGCAAAATTCTAATGATTGATGATTCTTGGCTATGGAAGTGTCCCATTGGAGAATATAAATTATGATACACCTAGGGGGTGGGGGAAGACCAGGGCCATGGGTGACAATGAATTACATGTCTCGGAGTCGGCTATACCCGGGCAGCGTCGGCATTTATTTACTCCTAATAAATCTTTACATTTGAAAATCCAGCTAGAGACTCATGATTTAAATGGGGGTAACTACTGGAGCCCTGACAATTTAAAGATGAGATGTGAAATATCTCTTCTGGATTCTCAACTTCTGGTTGATTTTTTGCCCTGTTCCACATGTTCTTCCTTCAGGCACATTTTTCTTTTGACTGTTATGACATCACTATTGTTCCTTTTTCTTTGTGCAATGCAATGAAATAAAACAAAATAAAATAAAGTGACAAGGGCCTCTTTATTTCAAATGTATCCATGGATAACATTTCTTTTTGCTTCTGCTGCTGTCATAGGCTACCTACAAAGAATTCAAGGGCCTGTTTGTGATTCTTATTATTGATTTCTTTTTTTAAAAATTCAAATAACCAGGCAAACCAAATTTCCTGAAGCACAAGGCAAAGCAGAACACCCAGCTCTACCTATCTTTCAACTCTTTTTTCCCTTTTCCTTTTCTTCTGAAGAAAATAAATTACTCCAAGCTTATTTGATTTCCAGGACAACACCCCCCCNCCCCCCCCCCCCAAAAAAAAAAGAACTGGAAGTTATTTTTGTGTAGCTTTTTTTTTATTAAATAAATGTGGAGAACTTTCCTTTTTAAAAAATAAAAAATAAGGCTAGAGAAAGGCCATGAGTTGTCCCACAGGACACCTTTTTTTCCCCTTTGATTGACAGAGCAAATATTTGAAAGAACCCAATATATCTTTCTACCACACTGATCTTTAGTCTCTCTAAAGCAAGCTGGGAACAGAAAAACACGAATAGAAGAAGGATCAAAAATGTCATATCAGTTTTATCACTATGCCTCCTACATTGTTATCCCTATTCCTGTTTAAATTTCTCCCTCTTTTTTTGTGAATAAAATATTTCTTGACAAAGTTGAAAAGAAATTTTCATTTTGTTTTTGGGGAGAGGACAAAGTCATAAACATTACATGTGCATATTTAAGGAGAAACTAAAGGTTTGCTGATCTCTTTATACAATGGCTTCATTGACAATACCTTCATTCCTTTTAGCTTGGGATCTAAAACTCATCATTAGCAGAATAAAACTCTCAAGAACATGACAGTCTTACTTCAGAGCAGGGATGGGTTGAAGATAACTAATTTATCCTATTCCTAAATCCAGGTATGAAATGTAAGTAATGCTGAAGTTGACAAGGCCACACCCGTGCACAAAAACACATAAATATATTTATTTTTGGTACTCCCTTTAACAAGGGAATCATCCTGGAAATTGTTCTCCCTTTCCAATGGCTATTTTGTTCCCTAAATCTTCAACCTGATGCAGAATGAATGGATTGTCTGAAACACACACAATGGAAATGGGCTGGGCATTTTAATGGTTGCCTAATGGTTGCCTCTTCCAATATTTGAGGGGCTGCCACAGAGAGGAAGGGGTCAAGCTATTTTCTAAAGCACCTGTAGGAATAATGGATGGAAACTGAACAAGGAGAGATTCAACCTGGAAATAAGGAGAAACTTTCTGACAGTGAGAACCATCANTTCAACCTGGAAATAAGGAGAAACTTTCTGACAGTGAGAACCATCAACCCATGGAACAGAAGTTGCCCTTGGAAGTTATGGGAGCTTCATCACTTCAGACTTTCAAGAAAAGATTGGACTGCCATCTGTCAGAAATGGTGTAGAGTCTCCTGCTTGGGTGGGGGGTTGGGCTAGATGACTTATAAGGTCCCTTCCAACTCTGATTACCTGAATCTGAATAATGCTTGTCCTGAAATTACATCTGTAACCTGTCTTTCCAGCAGTTAACCGCTGGTATTAGGATGAAACCAAACCGCCTTCCCTGATTTATTTCTTAGGAAATTACTAACCTGTAGTTGTATGCTTTTAATTAGGGCAGCTGCAGTAAAGGATGGGTGGGGCTTCCTTCCTTTCTGTTATGTACTCTCAAACTCCACCAGCAGGCATCTGTGGATAATCTCAGAGTGAATGAGAAAGAGAGAGAGAGAAAGAAGCATACCTCTTGTATCTGAAGATCAGAAAATTCTGCAACAATGGTAAGCAAGGGAGATGTGTTTTTGAAGCCAGAGGGAACCTTTCATGATTAATTACAACCTTGTTTATGAGAAAATAACTGAACTGGGCCCATACGAGTAGAAGTGGGAGAAGTTGGTGGCACCTGCAAAAACCACAGCAGTCTTGTCCATGTAGCCAACTTGAACCTGCTACCCTTCTTAACTCATTAGAAAGCCAATAGTACATTTAGCTCCAGGAGGAGATGGGAATCTCGATTATTATTATTATTATTATTTGGTTACTTCCAGTTCTCATCCAGCTTGATGAAAATGACTTTGATGTCCGTGTTTCTCTCAAGGGCAAGGAGAATTTTGGAGAACTGTCATGGGTGATGTGCAATAACCTTACAATGGATTTCATTGTGAAGGGGGAGAAGGATGAGTGCCAAGGCCCACCAACCACATTCTACCACCACCTCTTGTTGCAAGTAGTCCTTGACTTACAACCATAATTGAGCTGCCAAATTTCTGCTGCTCAGTGAGACAGTTGCTAAGTGAGCTTTGCCTCATTTTGTCACCACTGTTAAGTGGTTGTGTTAAGTTAGTAACATGGTTGTTTGTTAGGTGAATCTGGCTCTCCCATTAACTTTGCTTGTTGCAAAAGGGGATCCTGGGATCCTGTCATAAAGATGAACCGGTTGCCACGCATCTGAATTCTGATCACATGACCAAGGAGATGCTGCAACGGGGTTGTAAGAGTTAAAATCAGCCGTGAGTCCTTTTTTTCAGTGCTGTCATAATTTTGAACAGTCACTAAATGAATGGTTGTAAATCCAGGACTAGCTTAGAGGTCCCTGATTGTTGGGGGCAAAGGGCTGTAAAGCAGTGTGAAACAGTATATAAGCCTAAGTGCTATTGCTACTCCTTCCTTCCTTCCTTCCTTCCTTCCTTCCTTCCTTTCTTCCCCCCTCCCTCCCTTCCCAGTGGTTAGAATGGAGGATTGCAGGCTAACTCTGCCCACTGCCAGCAGTTTGATTCCTACCAGCTCAAAGCTGACTGGGTTTTCCATCCGTCCCAGGTCGGTAAAACGAGGACCCAGATTGTTGGGGGCCATAGGCTGACTCAAGCAGCTTAGAGAGGGCTGTAAAACACCATGAAGCAGTATATAAATCTAAGTGCTATTGCTATTGCCCTTCTTTTCCTTCCTTCCTTCTTTCATTCTCAGTGGTAAGAATGCAGCATTGCAAGCTAATTCTGTCCACTGTCAACAGTTCGATTCCCACTGGCTCAAGATTGACTCAGCCTTCCCTCCTTCCGAAGTGGATAAAATGAAGACCCAGATTGTTGGGGGCCATATGCTGACTCTATAAACCATATGGAGAGGGCTGTAAAGCACTGTGAAGTGGTATATAATTCTAAATGCTATTGGCTATTGCTATATCAGGTATCTTCCTGTTCAACTTACCTTCAATTTCAAGGGAGGCTGGCCAGAGAGAAATTCTCTCTCTCCCTCTCTCTCTTTCTTCTTCTCTCCCTCTCTCCCTCCTCTCTTTCTCCCTTCCCCCGCCCCCCCCGTCCCTTCAAATGGTTGGACAGGGTGAACTTCAGGGTGATGGAAGGAGGTGCCATGGAAAATAACAGCACTAACCATAACATCCTCTACCATCTCCACAAGAAAGCCAGGATCAAAATGCCACCAAGGGAAATTCTCAAGTACCCTGAGAGTTAAGGTAGTAAAAACAGAAGCATTTCTGGCAAGGAAAGAACACTTCTGAGAAACTCAAGGCAGATTTTTAGCCCAGCAGGAAAGTACTATGATCTGGGCCACGGGGCTTACCCACACTACATACAAACAAGACAATACACGTAGTTAGTGCATTACTCAGAATAGGATACTCATGGAATGCTGACCTATGTATGGTATAACAGGGGTCCCCAACCCCCAGGCCATCAATCGGTCTGCGGTCTGTTAGGAACCACAGCTGAAAGTAAGCATCGGGCAAGCAAGTAAAACTGAAACCATCCACATACACACATACCCAGTCCGTGGGGAAAAATCATCTTCCACAAAACCAGTCACTGGTCCAAAGAGATTGGGAACCGCTGGTATATTAGGACTCAACTCACTTATTAAGTTATAAGCTCAGTTCATTGCTCTGAGCTCTTGATAAGCCAAAAGAGTTTAATATATATAGGCAAGGTCAACCCCTGGAAATCAAAGTTTGGAGAAATGATATCATCTCCTTCCTTGAGGTTGTAAGAAAAAGAAAAAGAACGAAGTAAAATCTTGTAAAAATGTCAGCACTTTGCATATTTGCAAATGAGATGGAGAAGAAGAAGAAGAAGAGGAAGAAGAAGAAGAAGAAGAAGGAGGAGGAGGAGGAGGAGGAGGAGGAGGAGGAGGAGGAGGAGGAGGAGGAGAAGAATGTAAAAAAAATCACCTGGCAAAAATGATCAGAAACTGGGACAGGGCTGACTCTAAACTTTGCAGGTTCCCCAAGTCTTAGATTGTTGTTCATAGAACACAACCACAAGCACAATTACAACAACAAAAAAAGAACCCAAAAACTTGAAAAGCCTTTTGTTCCTCCCCTCCCCCCCAACACTCGACACACAGGAGTTTGCAATATCAAATACGATAATAGTACAGAGAAGCATGTGGCAGCAGAAAGCTCTCCGGATTGAGGGATGATTCATAGCAAAAGAGCACCATCTTAGAATATGAATTCACTCTGGATACAGGGCAGATCAGAAGCTCCATAGGATTGGTTAATAGACTACAAATGGTTTTTATTCCCACACTGAACCCTAATGAAGGGGGGGAGGCACTTTGCCCACATCAAGAGGTCCTGAAATAAACACAACCAAGTTCCCAGCGCCCAGCTGCCCCCGTCTAAATCAAGGGCACCACATTACAAATTGCCTACGACAGAATTGGAGGGCATTATTCCCCCCACCACCCAAAAAAAATCATGGGAAACCCAACGGTCAACCCATTTTCTTACCAAGGTTGCTTGATCTGGAAACATATGGAGGGGGGGAAGAATACTTTGCGGATAATACTTCCGTTAACCAAAGGGACCCCTATATCACTTACCCCGCTAGAGAAGAAATGGGGGGGAAAGGGAAATAAAATGGTGTTCGTTTTGCTTCATTAGCCCCTTGATGAAACCACATGAGATTGTCACATTAACGATCGCTTCATTTTTTTTATATAAACAATACATTGAAGGAAAGCTTCTAAGTACAGCAGCTTTGCCTGGTGAACTGTCCATAAGCGCTTAAAAATGGTGAAACGTTGTTTGGTGGCGGCGTTTTTTCCCCTCCCTCCGTGGGCCCGCTTCAGAGTACAATATCCTTTAGCCTCTTCATGCCGGGCGAGTCTTTCTCCCTACATTCCTGTAGAAGAGGGTTAATTTCGTGCACTGCATTCTCACTGTCTGCGCCCCTCGGCTCCGCTTCCATAGGCCTGGAGGGACCATTGGTCACAAAGGGCTCTAAGTCGTGACTGGATGGGCAGTGAAATATGCTGTAGGAGACCGACGGCTTGCCGGATGAGGGACTCTTCAAATGGACAGGCGAGGTGATGGGACTGATAGCTTCACAACCGTTCCCAGCTTCCCGGACAGCCCCATTCACCTTTGGGCTACAGATGGGTAGATCCAGTGTCCTTTTGCCTTTGACATGGATGGGGCCCCGCTCCTCAGAAACAGTTTCGTTCCTGTCTTTGCCAAAGGTTGCAAAAGTTCTCTTTGCAGTAGAGTCTTCATAAAGCTCCGTATCCACCGTAGAAGCTCCTATAGAGAGGGACATGACGTTCCTTCCATGTTCAGGAGATTTGCCTCGGGTGGGGACAGGATTCCGGGGCATCCAGCATCGGTCAGAATGGCCAAGGATCCGACACTCTTCTCGACAGTGGAATCCTTCACTCTGATCTAAGATTGGGAGACAAAAAGGAGAGAATAATGTTATTAAAGGAGTGCATGAAATGTGTTTGGTTTCATGTGGGTTCACATCCCGGAAGTTCAGTCACATGCTCTTTGGTTGGATTCAGCAAACCACAACCTAGGACAGTGATGGCTGTGATGATCCGAAGGGGCGTGGAACAAAGGCAACACAGTCAAATGATCACTAGGAGTCTCTTTATTAGCTCCAACTTTGTCCCCAATGTCCTGGTTACCTTCTGGGCTGGAGAAAAACTCTCCCAGGAACAGCTTTTGGCTGCAGAGAATCAAGTCCAAAACGTGGTCAACAGAAACTGTAACTTTAAGTCCAATCAAGGCAAAATGACGTAATTAGTATGGCAGGGCAGGAGCAAGAATTCCAGACATGAAGGCACGGCAATAACTCAACACAGTTGGGAAGATACCAGGAACACAGACAACCAAAGCCAACACAAGATAAACTCACGTTTGCTCCCAGTAGCTGCCACACTCAGCAGGCATCTCTTTTAAACTCTCTTCCCAGCTGTGGCTAATGAAGGGAATCAGGGCCCTTTCCTCTCCCATTAGCCTTGCAACCCACATTGCTCTCTCCTCCTTTCCTCCCTGCATGCCCTAGGATGAAGAACTGGTGGGCTTGGGTCTTCCTCTGAACTCCCTCTCCCTTGTTCTACATTTTCCCTGCTCTGCCCAGCCAGACTTTGCTCTTCCCCAGTCTCCTCCACAGCCAACGGAGCCAGACTCCCACTCCCTGTCAACTGTTAGTCTTCCTCTCAGATTCAGACTCTGACAGGGGTATGACGGATGGCTAACCTTTTTGGTGCTGAGTGCCCAAAGCGCGGGCAAGTGTGCAACCCCAAAATGCAATGTGAGTGCCCTCCTGTGTATATGCCCTGTCCCTATTCTAGGATTTGGTTAAAACAAAATCTGGAAAGGGGAGGGTTATCTTATTGCATAAACATTGCTCTTTGCCCTTCTCTCCCTTAATTCTCTGGGAAGTACAGGTAGTTCTCGATTTATGATCACAATCGAGCCCAAAGTTTCTGTTGCTAAGCGAATCACTCCATTGGTTAAGTTTGTAACATGCTTGTTAAGGGAATCTGGCTTCACTTCATGACTTTGCTTGCCAGAAGGTTGCAAAAAGGGATCTTGTGACCCTGGGACATTGCAACCATCATAAATAGGAGTCAGTGGCCAAGTGTTTGAGTTTTTGTCATGGGGCCATGGGGATGCTACAACGGTCATTAAATGTGAAAACTGGTCAGAAGTCACTTTTTTCAGTGCCATAGTAACTTCGAATGGTCAACTGATGAACCACTGTAAGTCAGGGACTTCCCACAAAGGCAAGAAGAAGAGCTTTCAGATTTGCAAGATCAGATTTGTGTTGGTGTTCATGGCCTTTGGTTTCTGGCCTGGACTATCTGGCATCCCATTTCCTAAGAAATGATTATCAATATTCAAGTCTCATTTTCAAAATTTCCTGGGGAGGAGTCCATGAAAACCACACTGTAATTTTGCCCAGAGAACAGAGGAGTTGCCAATTGCTCACCCTCCTCTATAAAATGCCTCCTGTTTCCTGTAACAAGCTGTAGACATTTGTGAAATGACATTTTAAAGGGTTGTTTTTAATCCCAGCGGCTCCCCCTTCTCTCCCACCCTCCACCCCCCCCCCATTTCTTTTAACAAGTCGGAGTTCAACTTTCAACAGACTACAGTGTCAGTTGGTATTTCTACTGCTGTTGCTGTGCCTGTCAGAAAAGGAAAGCTGGAGGGAAACAAGTTACAATGTGAAATAAATTAAGCCCGGGTTTGTGAAGTCAGCATTTTTCCCCCCTACTTCCTGATGCCAGCGCTAAGAGGCATGAGGCTTTAAACGCTGCCCGATGCGAGATATCCAGTTATAAACTCTGCAATTAAGTTTACAGATTCCCACGCCTCCCTGTCCAATGTTTTCGTTAATTTCTTCTTCAATCAGCACAAATTCTTTGAAGATTATCAGGCTGTCTATACAGCTAGTCTTCAATTTACGACCACGATTGAGCCCAAAATTTATGTTGTTAAGCATCCCAAAGGTGCTTTTTGTTTTCCCCAGGAGGCAACTGGACTTTCTTGTTTTTTCTTGTGAAGACATTTCACTTCTCATCCAAGAAGCCTCTTTGGCTCTGACAAGATGGTGGGGAATGGAAGGATTGATAATCCTTGCAGACAGTTGGTCATTTGCATCCTTTTAGAGCAGCAACTTGATTTCATTGAGGCCACATCAGGGTTGTGCTTGACCTTGGGGGCGAGTGTGGGCATGGCTGGGGTGGGCGTGGCTAGCTTGACATCATTCGTGTTGGGGGTACTGAGGATTTAGCAAATGAAATGGCCTCCTGAGTTCCGTTTTCGGTTGCAACAGTCTCCTGCAGCCCTCTGCTAGAAAAAATGGAGCTCAGGTGGGCCATCCACACAACCCCGGGCCCCATTTTCATTGGCAGAGGCACCACCTTCGCTGTTTCCAGGGTGGCTCTGCGGACCAGATCTAAGCTCCCCATGGGCCACATTTAGCCACTGGACCTTGAGTTTTATACCCCTGTTTTAGAGGGCCATTGAAGCACTTGGAGGTTTATCTGTGTCCTCAGGAAACAAAGTCCAATTGCCTCTTGAAAAAACACTTTTGGGACAACCATGACCTGGACGACTTGAGAATCTCTGCAGACTTTTAGATATACAATTTGGGATGGACGTTCTTGGAATGGGCGTAGGAATGGATTTCCTGGAGGAAAAAACTATAGACTACAGGAACCAGGATCACCACTCAGTGACCCTGAAGGCAGAGATAAACCTCCAAGTGGCCTCAACAACCCTCTAAAAGGATGCAAATGACCAGCTGTCTGCAAGGAATATAAATCCTTCCATTCCCCACTACCCTGCCAGAACTGAAGAAGCTTCTTGGATAAGAATCAAAATGTCTTCAAAGAAAAAAAAACAAGGAAGTCTACTTGCCTCCTAAAAAAAAGAAAAGCACTTTTGGGACATCCATGACCGGGATGACTGAGAATCTCTACAAGTTTTCTTTATATGCTGTCAGTATTGTTAATTTGTCATTCCTTTTCCATAATTTCTGCCATTTCCAAAATTTTGGAAGAAAAAAAAAAAGAAGCCATCCCAGTAAAGAGGTCCATGTTTAAACAGCATCAGCATCCTTTCTAACCTGTTCCTCATCATAATCATCTGAGCCAGCCACATAATTTTCCAACCAAGGCTTTAATAGCAATGGCATTTGTACAGATTCTAGTAAGTTGTACTTGGACCCAAGGTCTTCATTTCTGGCTCTCTCTCAGTCCATTATGTGCCACAGAATTGTACTGGGGGAGGACGCGATGTAGAAAATGCACTTCTACATACTATATAGTGTCTTCTGCTCCATGCAGGATATATGATGGAACATATATCCAACAATTACATATATCAGGGCTGGCCAACCTTAGCACCTTTAAGACTTATGGAGTCCTACTCCCAGAATTCCCCAATCAGTCATATACCTGGGGAATTCTGGGAGTAGAACTCCATAAATTTTTAAGGTTGCCAGGTTTTAAAGTTGCCAAGATTGGACACCTTGATATAAATATTTCTGATCTTTTTAAAATTGAAAACATAGGAAAAATACACACTTGCATACACAATTGCTTGGACAAAAGACAGGCAGTAAACCTGGTCCTCGGTTTTAATATTAGTGTTAACTACATTCAAACAACCAAGCCTGGAAAAAGAAAGATATGTCAGCCTTGGAAGCCATATTTTACTTGGAAGCTTCGAGGCTGCCACATTTAGTGCCTGGGATTTTGGAAGGGGGGGATTTCCTTGTGAATTGAAGATTAGACTCAACAACATTCTTTCTTAGAAGTCAAGGACAAGTTACCCTGCACCTGGAGAGGAGTGTCTGGAGGAAGGTCTCCAGTTGGGACGACATATGATTGGGCCATGTGATGGACTGATGGGTGTAGGGGGTGGATCTTTGAATTTCTCTTGGGGAAGGGAAAACCTGGGACTCTCAGGTTTGGTTTTTTTCCAGACATGCCAATATGACAACTCTAATAAAATGGAACTTTGAGGAAATGCTTGTCTTGGAGTTTATTGGGTTGGAGTTTGTTGGAACGCTGACATGATATTCTGCAAGGGAGCCATGTGATATTCTTTCTCTCTCTCTCTCTCTCTCTCTCCCTTTATCTCCGTCCTGAAATATAATTTCCCTCACTTCAGGTTGGATCACATACAGATAGTCTGAAATTCAACTTCTGGCGTGCATTTCCAAGTAAACAGCAGATGATGGGATCCATTTCTGTACCAGAAAACTGAACAGCCATTGTCGGTAGTAGGGTTGATTGACAAATCGTCTCACCCTCTCTAGGCATTTTCTGATGCAGCTGAAATAGAACGTTTTCTCCTGGCCCAGAGTAATCTTGGCATGCACTTTCCTGTCTTGGGATTCAGCCAAATCTCTTTAAAAAAAGCTCTTTTCTTTAATGGGCCATCTCCTCACATTGCTCGGCTCTCCTTTTCCAAGAGAGTCGTAAAGGGTTAATGCTAACCAAGCAAAGTGGAATTACGCCTTCAAGGTTTGAGTAGTAACAAACTTTCAAACTGCTGCCAACTTTTACTAAGGGTTCGCAGCCCAACCGTCTGAGGACAGTTCATTTAGATGCTTTGGTGTATCTGCGCATTAATTCCAGCTTTTCGGCTCCATTTGTATTTCCACCATATTCCAGCAGCACCAAAAAAGAGAGAGAGAGAGAGAAGAAGAAGCAGCTAATAAAAATTCTCAGCACACAACCCAATGCAGCAAAATGTATATCTGTGAGCGGCTTTAGGACTTAATAGGGAATCCACTTGCTGGAAAGCAAACCTTAAAGCACTTGCTTGGAAAGTGGAGGGAGAGAAGCCACAAAGAAAGAACCGACGACTTAGAATCCCACAAGAATTTTCTCTGCTCCATCATGTAAAGAGCAATCCAAACAATAACACTGGAAGATTCTGAAGCTCCTGCTACAAGAGACACAGACAGACAGACTTCTGCCTAAGGATTGTTGAAATGTTAGGCTGCATAAACAAAGGGAAGATGTTGAAACTCTAGAAAGAGTGCAGAGAAGAGCAACAAAGATGATTAAAGAACTGGAGGCTAAAAACATTTGAAGAGCAGTTGCTGGAATTGGGGATGTCTAGTTTGATGAAAAGAAGGACTAGGGGTGACATGATAGCAGTGGTCCAACGTCTCAGGGGTTGCCACAAAGAAGAGGCAGTCAAGCTATTCTCCAAAGCCCCTGAGGGCAGGACAAGAAGCAATAAGTAGAAACTAATCAAGGAGAGAAGCAACCTAGAACTAAAAAGAAATTTTCTGACAGTGGAATTGCTCAATACATACATCTGCACAGAAGCAACGTTTTGGCAGAATCTCATCTGCCCTCATCAGGCTTCTGTGTTGTGTTTGTCTGGATACAGTATACAGAAGTATATATACTGGATATATATAGTTGTATATATACAGTTGGCAAAATGGCAATATTTGGGAACTGGGAGGCAAAACCTATCAGAACATATTCTAGGTTGCTCTCTTGTTTTTTTTCCCTGAGCCTCTGTCAGTAAAATTAAAATGATAGCCAAGTCTGATATATATTCCTCTTCAAGTCTCAAATTCTACAGTGCTATTCCAAAGAAACCTTGGCACTCAGTTTATCTTCTCTTTAATTTCAACCTGCCAAACTCTGAGCTAAATATCTATAATTTCCTCCCAATGCACATATCCATAATTGTATGACAGGTTCCGTGTATCTGGTTGTGAACTCTTTGTTCCCCAAAATGTGTTCTTAAATGCCTTCAGGCTGCACATTTAGATACTAAAGCTTCCATTTAAAAAAATACTTACAAGGGAAGTTTTGTGTCTTAATTTATTGAAGCCAATCCTCTCTTTCAAGGACTTTTAAAGGACAGTTGTCTATTTGAAATGCTGTCCAGTCCAAATCCAATTTTTTCGAAGTTAAAAGAATTGGGAGCAGAAAACCATGAAGTGATCTATCAATACTGAACAGAAGAACATCAAACCGAGCAGCTGAGCCAGTCCCCAAAATGATGGGCTGAGCTGCGTTTATCCATAGATTGCACTTATGCAACTTGTATCTGTGGGATTTATAACCTGTAAATATTAAAGGTAGGCCTCGACCAAATTGAAACCAACATTTTTGTTGTTAAGTGAGTTATTTTTTCTCAGCCCAAATTTTTTTAAATTTATATATAAACATTTTGAATATAGTTTATTGTCCAGGCATATCATTTTACAAAACAAAAGAGAAGTAAAGAAAACAGAAAAAATAAGTCGTAACATGTATGCCAATAACAATAGTAGTGGTACAACTGAATGATTTTGACCAAACTTATACTTATGTTAGCTTATTTACAACCCTATTGCTTATATTGGCATACTTATAGTTCTAAACCATGTTTAATGTATACATAGCAATAATCTGTCTTCAGCTAATTTCTACCTCTTATCTCTAACCACTCATAAAATCTATTCCACGTTAAGTAATACTCTGTATCTCATTTATCTTTTATATTGTCAGTGTCTATCTATCCATCTCTGCATAGTCCAATATTTTCCAAACTATATCTTCATCTGATGGAGTGTTCCGGTGGTGGGATTCAATTTTTTTTTTACTACCAGTTTTGTGGGCGTGGCTTGGTGGGCATGGCAGGGGAAGGTTACTGCAAAATCTCCATTCCCTCCCCACCCCACTAACCTGCTTTTCAGCTCTGTTCTCCTGTGCGGGGCAACCAAAGAAGACCCAGCCAATCATCTGGGACTCGGGAGGCAGAGAATAGATGGGGGCGGGGCCAGTCAACGATGGTATTTGCTGGTTCTCCCAACTACTCAACATTTCCGCTACCGGTTCTCCAGAACTGGTCAGAATCTCCTGAATGCCACCTCTGGAGTGTTCTCATTTTTCTAATATTGTGCAAATAACAATTCTCGCTGCTGCTCAATACATGTAAGATTAAGTATATAGCCCCTTTACCATAGCTTTCTGGTTTACATCCTAACAAAAATATTTTTCTGGCAAGTCTTTTCTTAAGTGCGCTTTGACCCATTTCATGGCCTTTCTTGCCTTGGTTGTTCAGTGAATCAAATGCAGTTGATAAAAGTTAGTAACATGGTTGTTAAGTGGATCTGGCTTCCCCATTGATTTTGCTTGTCAGAAGATCACAAACGAGGATCTCATGACCCCTGGGACACTGCAACGGTCATAAATATGAATCAGTTGCCAAGCATCTGAATTATCATCACACAATCATGGGGATGCTGAAAAGGTCACAACTGTGAAAAACAGTCACAAGTCTGTCTCATTTTTCAGTGCCGTTTTAACTTTGGACAGTCACTAAATGAATCGTTGTAAGTTGGGGACTACTGTATTTTGCCATAGAGCTCAAAGCCTCAAAGTCTCTTCTGCCATTCACAGAGCACGACTCCAAATTCACAATGACCCACCCCATCAGGAAATGTTCTGACCCAAACCTTGTTCTAAGGAAACAAACATGAATCAGAAGTAACAGAAAAACCTTTTCATGATTCTTTACGAATTCCGTTCCTTCATGGTTAAAAGACTGTTTCAAATTAATTATCTCTGATAAGAATGAGCATTGCCAAGCTGGTGCAAGGATGCCAAGAACACTAGATAAAATTACTAAGAAATATTTCAAACACAAAGAGTCTCCAAACACCAACCAAGATATTCCGAATGTCCATAAGGTTTGAGTGCAAAAATTTCTTTGCTTCCTGCAAAGAACTCCGGTTTCTCAGTTGGCTTTTATCTCTTAAGGGAGGGGTCATTACCTTGCAGCCTTATTCCCAAGTTGCCCGTGATGCTGCAGCTGCTTTTTCCTTCGAACTGCCCTGAACACACGTGTACCGGGCACAGGCTCCTCAGGAACTTCTTCACCACTGCTTCCAACCTCCACAATCTCTGAAGGCAGCATTCCACTCCCTGATAGTCCTGACCCCATCCCTGTATCACATGCAGGCCCCTCATCTGAGTCCTTGCTCTCCAAGGCCTCAGCTGTCCACACCTACTGCCGGTGAACCACAACAGGAAAGTGATATATATAAAGACTGATCTATTCACCTTTTCAAACCTCTGAATTATTGCTGATGGAATCTCCATCACAGTCCCGAAGGGAAGTTGAAACCAATGGCAATACAAATGCTGGAGGATTTAATATCACTGCTAAATGTTGCCTATCTAACTACCCAATTTTGCATGGACAATCACAATAGAAGTCTGAGCATATTTCACTGGGGGAAAAAAATAAGTGAAATTCCTTCCAACCCTTGGATGCTTTTGTAGGAGAGACATTTAAGTAGAAAACCCAGGGGTATAAAATAAGAAGAAAGGCACAAAGGCAACAGAGTTTCGCTAAAGGAGGAGGAAAGAGAAATTCATTTACTTGAGGGTATCATCAGAAAATATAGCAGACCAAGCCATGTTGGTCAAGAACTTAAGAAAAAAACAGATCTGGTTTCTGGTCAAATGGATTTGAGCCTTTCTACCGATAGGGAATTTCATTCACCAACCTGCAACTTCAGATACCTGGCATGCTAATCATTTAATTAAACCAGGGAGAGCTTTCCTTGCAATGATGGCCTACCTTCTAACATTGTTCTGAAATATGCTAGATATTTCACTAGAAAGTGACAGCAGCACTCTTTTGAGTGCAAAATAAATCCATAAGTCAGAACACAGATCCGGTGTTCTGAGAATTCAAACATTGGTTTAAAATAATAGGAGGGGTGATTCAGAAAGGGGGCCTTTAACAAAATGCAAGAAATTCAATAAGATTTTAAAAAAATAAAATATCACTCTTCTCTTTCGGATTCCTGAAATAAAGAGTGAATACTTGCCTATTACTCTCACTCTCAACTGGCTTTCTTCTTATTGAGGTTAGGTAATTAAAATAGGGCGGGGTGGCTCAGTGGCTAAGAAACTGAGTTTGTCGATCAGAAAGATTGGCAATTCAGCAGTTCAAATCCATAGCACCGCGTAATGAAGTGAGCTCCCGTTACTTGTCCCAGCTTCTACCAACCTAGCAATTTGAAAGCACGTTAAAAATGCAAGTAGAAAAATAGGGACCACTTTTGGTGGGAAGGTTACAGTGTTCCATGCGCCTTTGGTGTTTAGTCATGCCAGCCACATGACCACGGAGTTGTCTTCGGACAGCGCTGGCTCTTTGGCTTTGTAACGGAGATGAGCATCGTCCCCTAGAGTCAGAAACAACTAGCAATTATGTGCAAGGGAAACCTTTACCTTTACTTTTACCAAGTCAAATTTGACCGATCTGACCATATATGATTCAGAATTCATTGGACAAGCTCCAACTAATTCAAATGAAACATTTCCACCAGGACACAAAATATCCCCACAGCTGAAGCTACAAAGTTGAGGTATGAAGATAGCAAATTAAAAAGGAAGGAAGAAGATTCACCACATGGAAATGACTTTATTTCCATCCCCAATCTATTTTGGATCCAAAGAAATGAAAGTCATCAGCTTTAATTAGCCCTATTTTAGGTGCAGGGTAGAATCTTGCTTTAAAACAAGAGAAGAGAGGATGGAATTTGCAAAGCTGTGGGAAACTTTGGTGCACTTTTGGCAACCATATGGAGCAATCAGTAATGGCATCTTTCCTGGGTATCCACAAACACCACGATCATTAAAAAATTCATTTCAAAATCTTCCCGGAAGCTAATAAATTTTACAGCACTTTCTCATTGCAACAAAGGAAGGCTTAGTTCCAGACAAATTAAAAGTAAATTGATTGCCTTGGGGAAACATATTCAAATATCACTTTTCTATGTTAGAAAAATCACTTTCCCTGAAACAGAGAGAAAGAGAACGAGAGAGCCTGAATGATAGAAACAGTATGGAAATGGCAGAGCTTCAAATCCCTATTTGCAAAATTGGGTAGTAGGTAGAAAAAAAACATCAGTCCGAAAATAAAATGCAAATATACCACTGGGGTCCAGGCCTAACATTTGTGCTTGAATGCATGAATAATAAATATGAATAAATAGTAAACATGGAAGGATCAAACATTGCTTTCAGTGTTCACCCATGGTTATCCATCTCTCCCAGACTACATAGACCAAAATATTACATTTTGCTTTGGGGTGCAAGGGGAAGAAGTCAACAGAGACCATTTTATTCTTTAGAGAGGCAATTCAATCAAAGACCACATTTAGGTGTCCAAAAAAAAGTCCTCATCCTACTTATGACCATTTTGTATGAATGTTGGTATATTTATTGTGCATAATGAAGGAGGAATGATAACTCAGCGGTTAAGACACTTTAGGCTGGAAAGCTGACAGCCTGGGTTTGAGACCAAATGCCCTTAGATGGGGTGAGCTCCCATTACTTGCCTCAGGTCCTACCAACCTAGTCATCCGAAAAGCATGCAAATGCGAGTAGATCAATAGATACCACTTCGGTGGGAAAGTAACAGCATCCTATGCCTCTCGGCATATAGTCATGCTGGCTACATGAGATGGAAATGTCTTCAGACAACACTGATTCCCTAGGCTAAGAAATGGAGAGGGACCTTGGAGTCCTAGTGAAAACTTGAATATAAGCCAGCAATATGCAGCAGCAGCCAAAAAAGGTAACACAATCCTGGGTTGTATAAACAGAGGCATAGAATCAAGATCACGTGAAGTATTAGTGCCCCTTTACAAAACCCTAGTAAGACCACACCTGGAATACTGCAACCAATTTTGAACACCATACTACAAAAAAGTTGTTGAGACTTTGGAAAAAGTTCAGAGCAGAGCAATTAAGATGATCAAAGGCCTGGAGACTAAAACATATGAAGAACGGCTGCAGATTTTGTGTCTGGTTAGTCTAAAAAAAAGAAGAATTAGGGGTGACATGATAGCAGTATTCCAGTATTTGAGGGTCTCCTGCAAAGAAGAGGGGCTCAAATTATTTTCCAATGCATTGGAGGGCAGGACAAGAAATAATGGCTGGAAACTAATCAAAGAGAGAAGCAATATGGAATTAAGGAGAAAGTTCCTAACAGTGAGGACATGGGTGTTCCATCACTGGAGATTTTTAAAAAGAGATTGGACAGTTACTTGTCTGAGATTGTATAGGTTCTCCTGCTTGAGCAGGGGGCTGGACTAGAAGACCTCCAAGGTCTCTTCCAGCTCTATTTTATTCTAGAGTACTGCCCCCCTATTGTCAGACAAGGGAAACCTTTATCTTTATTGGGCAATAATAAATCATCCAGGTGTAAGCCCTATGGAGGCTATAGGACAAGTTGTAGGCATTCGCACACACAACCCCACCTCAACCTCTGTATGTTGGCAATATGTGACTGAATTTGTAGAGTTCCACCATCCATTTTGCCGAGCTACTGTAACACTATGCATGTCTGTGTGTCTGTACATTAGTCTTCCTTATAGCATTAAACCAACTCTCTGCGATCTGAGTGAAGCCCTACTCAACTATTTACAAACACAACACACACACACACCTGTTTAAAGACATATGGTTCTTCACATGGACCTTGGATGGATAATGGAACCTTGCCATCTCTACAGAAACAGGAGAGCTCAAAGGAACACACCATGTTCATTGTTTGTAAACAATCATCCTATTCTTGAGTGTTTTTGGAAAGAGCACCTGGGCGACTCAAACTCCTACATATACATCATTAAAAACCCTTAAAAAGGGGGGGGGCCCTAAATTGATACAATTAGTCCTATACTGCCATTTGTGGGAAGGGAGAGGCCAAAACTGAGATAATGCAGTTGACTAAGGTTAGAAGAATTCACAGCTGAAATGCTACCTGTATTCTTCAGTACAGTAGTATAGTGAAAGGGAAATATGAGAGAAGTGGCTTTTCTTTCTTTTTTTAATCTTATTGTTTTCCTCTTCCCCTTCCTTTCCTCCCACTTCCCCCCCCCCAAGCTATGAATCATACAATAAAGTCAACCAGGTAAATAAAAACAAAGGATTACAGAACACATCTATCTTACGTCCTTGATCAATAAGCGCCACTTGTACAGTCAATCCACAGCTCTGAATGCATCTCCAGGGTCATTATAACAGATGACATTTTCTAACAAATCCTCTCCTATTTTAACTCTGTTTTATAACAGAAGGGGAGGGGAAAAAACATAGGTCAATTCAGTTCTTTTGAGAAGTTTTCAGATACCAGAAAGTGGTTGTTTGATTCTAGGAATTGTCATCTGAAAGTTTGCATTTCACAATTAAGAATTTTTCTCCAGTGGGACCCAAAAAGAAAAGATTACATCTGAAAAGAATTAAATCAGCGTCCCAAACTATAATCTCATCTCAGTAATGGATGGGCAGCTCCAGTTTATCCAAGAAAGAAAATTCTTACTTGTTTGGAGGAAGTTTCTTTTCTCCTACGTGAATTGCAAGAATCACAGGAGGGGTTAAAGAATTTAAACCCCTTCCATTAATTCCTTTGCTAGTTGATCTTTAAAAAAATTCAGCACCCTCAGTCCTGGATAGTAGCCAGATGAGCCTGAGAAATTCCTACAACCCTACAGCTGGAAGCAATAGATACGAACTCAAGGTAAACCATACCAAACTCAATTGCAGGAGATACGATTTCAGCAACAGAGTGGTCAATGCCTGGAGTACACTACCTGACTCTGTAATTTCTTCCTCAAACCCCAAACACTTTAACCTTAGACTGTCTACTGTTGACCGCACCCCATTCCTAAGAAGTCTGTAAGGGATGTGCATAAGCGCACCAACATGCCTGCCATCCCTGTCTTAATGTTCCCTTTTATTTGTATCCATTTCATGTATTAATAATCATGTTTATACTTATATCTGTTATCTAATACATGCTCAACAAACAAATAAATAAAATAAATAAAAATAAATAAAGGTAGAATGGGTAGTAGGAAACACACCCCAAAACAAGAACCATTTCCAGAATGTTGCCAAAGATAGATAGATAGATAGATAGATAGATAGATAGATAGATAGATAGATAGATAGATAGATAGATAGATGATAGATAGAGCAATCCAAGGTACTTCCTTCTTAGGACTCCTTTTTTGGATTAGCTTGGTTGTTTGTAAGTTTGAGTGTTTTATTATCCAAGGAGACAACGTGGAGGAGATATTATAAGACAGGTGAAACAGAGAGGTCAGTACAGCTTAGAAAGGCATCAACACCTGGACTCCCTTTGAGAAATACAAACCACCTTCAGCCGAAGGTCACCTGCCCACTCATAAATCAAGAAACATGTTTGCTTCTTAATCCCCTCATATGACTATACATTTAAAGACAAACTGAGAGGGACTGAGTTCAGAATCAGAATAGAGAGGGAAGGAAACTTGGACTAGTCCTCTGCTCAAGCAGAAGACCTTATAGGATATATTTGTATTCTATAGGGTCTCCTGCTTGAAGATTGATTGAATATTGTAGAATATTTCTCACCCTTGGCCTGTTTCATTCAGTCCTAAGAAAACTTGAGCCTGGCAAGGCAACCAATCTTACCCAAATTTCCTTATTTAGAGGATGGTGAGGAAGTGGGAATAGCTGGAGACAGTGAATAATTCTTCATATAGCAATTTAAAATCTGGTGGGTGGAACAACAGCACAGGCAATGTAGAAAAAGCAGAATGCTGACCCCTAGATCAAAGCTGAGGTCCCCTTACTCTCAATTATGAACTCTTGGTAACCCAAGAAAACTTGTCTTTTCTTATCACAGAGGTCGCTGAGGATTGAAGAAGTGGGAATTCCCAATTAAAACAAATGTCAATGTTTGTTCCCTTTTCCTCCAGCACTAGTGATAGATCTTGTGCCCAAAAAGCAGATAGATTTATACAAGTAGATTCTGGAAACGTTTATCAATAATGTATTCTACAGGATATACCTATACAATTCATACACTGACCATTTCTTTCTCTCTCTCTCTCCCCTTCCCTCCCTCCCTCTCTCTGCATATTTACAAAACTCACTTGTGGCAACAACATTTTGGCAAGCAAAAAAAGAATCAAGAGTCCAAAATTCTTTCATGGTGCTAACCCAGAAGGTGACAGTATGATACTTGAACCCCACACCACTGTAGTTCCCAAGCCAAGGTTTATGGGTTAACAACTTGCAGAAACCTAGCATGGGTTATATGTCAACACAGCATGGTGAAACAAGGCATTGTTTAGTTTGGTGTATGAATCCATACACCAGGGCCATCTTTTTAATTTGGAAAGTCTTTGGGTATAGGGGCCTTACAGGAGCACCGATGTAATGCTCTTCAAGAATGACCTTGGGAGACAGGGAGAAGAACTGCAGCCAGGGCAATGACAATGGATAAGCACCAGCTGAAGGAATGGAGAGATGTGTGAGATTCTCAGAAGACATCCTCCATAGTTTCTAGGGCTGTAAAGGTGAGGGAACAGAGATGTACTTTCAGAGTTGCAAGATTCTGTTCATATACTGTACATCCTCTAACCTTAAATATTCCAATATCTGCCTCACAGCCTTTTCAGATTGGTCACGTTATCTGGGGACAGTTAGAGCTTCAAATACTCATCCACTCAAAGAGAGAATATCTCTTTGACACTCTAAGGGGCTACCAGAAAAAAGAAGGGGTCAACTTATTTTCCAAAACACCTGAAGGCAGAACAGAAGCAATGGATGAAAACTAATCAAGGAGAGCAGCAACCTAGAACGAAGGAGAAATTTCCTGACAGTTAGAACCATTAATCAGAACAGTTTACCTCCAGAAGTTGTGGGTGTTCTAACACTGGAGGTTTTTAAGAAGAGATTGGACAACTATTTGTCTGAAATGGTATATAGGATTCCATGCTTGAGCAGGGATTTAGACTAGAAGACCTCCAAGGTCCCTTCCAACTCAATTATTTTGTTATTCTGTTTTTTTAGAAACCGAGGAACTGCGGACCTTTAAAAAATTGGAACATGCAAAAGAGGAGCTTCCAAAATATCAATAACCAGGGATCTGAATGCAACCCTTATGCTCTAGTTCAGACACACACCTGAAATATAGAAAGGGGATTAAATGTCCTGCTTGAGACAAAGCTCAGCTGGATTACCAAAAACAACTTTATTGAGTCAGTTTATTTATTTCATCATTTATTCATTCAACTTCATTGAACTGGTGGATTTACAGCTGTCAATACTAATCCATCTTTTGCATGCATTTTATGGTGGTTTTTCCCCCCCCTCTTCTTCGCTACCCCAGTGATGAGTGTATTATATATGCAGTTGCTGGTGAGTTCCTGCTTTTATTGCAGCAATTTTCCTCTAAGTCAATACTGATTACACTTAATAAACACCATCCAATTACAACAAATACATTTTTATAAGAGGCTAGCTGGGGAAAATTGTACTGGCTTTGCAGAAACAAAAAACAGGGATTGAATATATAGTGAGTAAGGTCAACACGCAAAGGGTATATAGCTGTTGTTCCAGCACCTGGAAATTTAAAATGCAACCCTTAGCTTAGCTGCCAGCCACCAAAGGCTCCCTAAGGTAAAGGTTCACCTCGCACATATGTGCTAGTCATTTCCAGCTCTAGGGGGTGGTGCTCATCTCCGTTACAAAGCCGAAGAGCCAGCGCTGTCCGAAGATGTCTCCGTGGTCATGTGGCCAGCATGACTAAAGGCTGAAGATGCACAGAACGCTGTGATCTTTCCACCAAACTGGTCCCTATTTTTCTACTTGCATTTTTTACATGCTTTCAAATGACTAGATTGGCAGAAGCTGGGACAAGTAACAGGAGCTCACTCCATAAGGAATGGAATGGAATGGAATGGAATGGAATGGAATGGAATAGAATAGAATAGAATAGAATAGAATAGAATAGAATAGAATAGAATAGAATAGAATTCTTTATTGGCCAAGTGTGATTGGACACACAAGGAATTTGTCTTGGTGCAAATGCTCTCTGTATACACAAAAGAAAAGATACATTTGTCAAGAATCATCAGGTATAACACTTAATGATAGTCATAGGGTACAACAAGTAATCAAGCCATACCAGAAAACAGTCAATGTAGCCTCTGCCTTTTGTAGTCTCAATGTCTAGATAACAATGCAACAAATGTGTCCACATCAAAGGAGATACCTGAATGGTAGATCTAGGAAAGGAGCCTCTCACTTCCACCAGTGGGGAATATCCAACTGTGCTGATGATATTACTTAGTTTGGGAAATGAAACATCTTCAAGAAAACAACCAAGCTCAAAGAGCACCAAGAACTTCTCATTCCAACCCCGAGGTACAAATATTTCCTTTTATTGATTTTAGTCTGTTGCCTGTGAAGAATTCTTCCTCTTCCTCTTAAGAGTATTACAACTCATAACGTAGCATAGCTGCAGCCATGGTATACCCATGACTTTCATCCCTCCAGCCTATTCCTAACTTGGTTTTGAATAACCAGCATCCCAAAAGGTTCTTGCTATGCTTGGGCTACACCCCAACTGCACCAGAGCCACAGAACCACAGCAGTGGTGGGATTCAATTTTTTTTATGACCGGTTCTGTAGGTGCGCCTTGTGGGCATGGCTTGGTGGGCATGGCAGGGGAAAGATACTGCAAAATCCCCAATCCCTTCCCATCCCACTAACCTGCTTCCCAACTCCATTCTCCTCTGCAGGGCAACCAAAGAAAACCTAGCCAATCAGCTGGGACTCAGGAGGCAGAGAATAGATGGGGCCATGGCCAGTCAGAGGTGATATTTGCCGGTTCTCCAAACTACTCAAAATTTCCGCTACCGGTTCTCCAGAACTGGTCAGAACCTGCTGAATNCCGGTTCTCCAAACTACTCAAAATTTCCGCTACCGGTTCTCCAGAACTGGTCAGAACCTGCTGAATACCACCTCTGAACTACAGTATCCATGTGCCTTGTATTCAAGACCCAAACCATTGCCAGTGAAATTGCTTAGGATAAATCAGCTGGACTTTCAGGAGGAGTAATGAATTTGATAATCAGATAGGGCTTTTTCATTCTCCTTGCATTGTGTTTCGATATTTTGCGAACCAAATTCCCATTAATGCTAATGGGAGTGACTCTCCCAGCTTCCATTCACCAACAAAAGAATGCAGGCCTTTGACTTCATTACAGAACTACAGGATACTGAAGGATTGCCCTAAATACCCTTTCTTTGTTATATATTTCCTTGTTAATGCAACCATTTTGAGTGTACCATACCCCGCTGAGCAGGAAACATTTTCCGAGGCTGTTTAAAACACATTCTCCTACAATTGGAAGCAAACTCTTTTGTCTCCATTTATGCCTTTGACACCAGCTGCCTCCAGCTTAATGGGACTGGAGTAGATAAAAGCAAATTAATCTTTAAAAGGTAATTTTTCCCCCTCTCCTATTGTTAAATCTCATACAGACAAATTCAAGTATTCCAGGTCTTCTATGTGATTCAATGCAAACCATGCATTTAAATCTGCACCGCAACAATGAACCCAATTATTAAAACATCCTATTCAAATGTATGCGCTGATCAAAAAATGGCCACTGCATTATTCTTGGGTTTAAAAAAAAATGCAGGAATTTGAGAATTTGTGGAGGGATAATAATAGGAATCAATGGAGCAGCTGGGCAGGATTTTAACTGGGGTGAACTGGAATCATTTTCCAAAAGATCTGAATGCTAGTCCACATAGAGCAAGGATTTTTCTCATTGTCTCTCATCCAGATATCAAGAAGGTTCGACCCTGCTTAGCTTTTCAAATAAAATAGCTTAGGTTTTCAAGCTGCATGTAGTGGAATGTAATCCAGGATTCCAGGAAAGAGAGGTTTTTCCCCAGGGAGTAAATAGAATCTTGCAGGTCTTCTATTCGAGGAATCGCCAACCTTTTGGACCTCAGGGACTACCCAACTCATAATTTTAAATCCCGTGGACCACTAATATTAATTTTGACTGATGGTGGCTTGCTGATGTTGGTGGGAAAGTCGGTCCCGTATCCCAGAGCTGCAGTAATAATAGGATTGGCCCTTTGGCCATCCCGGAGCAGCTCCTCCAGTCCATGGCACACTGATGATGGAGGAACAGTGCTCCAGGATGACCAAAGGGCCAATCCTGTGACTACTGCAGCTCTGGCATATGGGACCAACTTTCCAACCAATTTCAGCAGGCCACCCTGGGGCAGATTTCCCTCCCTTGCCATTGGTCTTACCTTCCAGTTCCAGCTCGCATGGCTCTACTCGAGGTAACGTTTGTGCTCAGCCAAAGGGTGGGGGCCAGCGGGTGGGTGGGCCATGTGGGCGGCGCAGCCCTGTGTTCCTGCACAGCCTGGATTAATTGCTTTGTGGGGGGTGCTTTATGGGGGGGGACATTTCTCTGTGGACCACCAAAATTTTCTCGTGGACCACCTATGGTCACCAGCCCAGCAGTTGCTGATCACTGTTCTAGTCCAACCCCCTGCTTAGGCAGGAAATCTTAGCATTTCAGACAAACGGCTATCCAATCTCTTCTTTAAAACTTCCAGTGTTGGAGCCTTTACAACTTCTGGAGGCAAGTTGTTCCACTGATTAATTGGTCTAACTGTCAGGAAATTTCTTCTTAGTTCTAGGTTGCTTCTCTCCTTGATGAGTTTCTATTCATTGCTTCTTATCCTGCCTTCAAGTGCTTTAGAGAATAGCTTGACTCCCTCTTCTTGGTGGCAGTCTTTGAGATATTGGAACACTGCTATCATGTCACCCCCAGTCCTTTTCATCAGACTAGAAATACCCAATTCCATTCTTTATATGTTTTAGCCTCCAGTCCCCTAATCATCTTGGTTGCTCTTCTCTGCACTCTTTCTAGAATCTCGACATATTTTTCACATTGTGGCGATGTGAAAACTGGATGCAGTATTCCAAGTGTGGCCTTATCAAGGGTTTATAAAATGGTATTAACACTAAAGAGACAACATAGCTTGAAATCTTTTCATATGCAGAAAAACAGACAAAGCAGACCCTCCTTAACAGTTCAAAAGGTATGTCTAATCATTTTGCAGATCTCTGCTTTAGTCCAGCAAGATTCCTATCAATAGGAAGATAATAGAAAAGAGACTACACTGAGGTCACTCCCCTTGTGGCTCTTGGTTCCTTAGGCCTGAATTCATCAGGTTGGCCCCATTCAAGAAAGTGTAGGAAATGAGCACCATTAAAGGTGATGTACTAGGAAATACACAGGTAATCCCAAAGGTGCTTTTTCAATAAGAAACTGGGCTATACCCAAGGAGCAATGCTGTAATCAAAACCCTGGAAAATATAATATCTCCAGGCCTCCAATTCATTTAAATGATAGAAATTATGGGCAAGAGAAGGAGACTTCTAATGAGATTCATTAAGATTGTGATAGCTAAAAGAACAAAAGCTGCAAGAGAGTTCTGGAACTCACCATATATTCCAAGATAAAAAAGAATCCCAAACTCATTGTGCCAAGCTCATCTTGGAAAAAAAAAGTATTGAACTTTACCATATGCCAACTGATCAATATTGATGATAACCAAAAACCCAACTCTTTGAGTAAGGGGATTATACCTGAAAATTATAGTAAAGAGAATGTATATTTAATTATTCATGTACTAACTGCAGCTAGAATTGTATTTGCACAAAATTGGAAAAGTGAAGAGATTCTGACTGAAGACAAGATTAGAAAAATATTAGAATCTGCAGAAATGAATAGGTTAATACTAGCAATTCAAGAGAAGGAACAAATGGAATATGATATGATATGGGATTTGCTTTATCAGTGGTTGGAAAACAAATATGGAAGTTAGACATTAAAGAAGACCAGCGCAAAATAGTAAACATGTGGTAAGAATTTAAAAAGGTTAAAATGGGGAATATTATAAGAATTACTTATATGGTGCACATTTGTATTAAGCAAGAATAGAGTAGTAAAGTTAAGCAATGAATATGTATAAGTTATAATGGTTATTGCATAAGATATTTATACCCAGATGAAACACTGTTCAAATGAAAGATGGAATGTTTGATTAAGTAAAATAAAATAGATAGATAGATAGATAGATAGATAGATAGATAGATAGATAGATAGATAGATAGATGGATGGGGGGGAGAGAGAGAGGGAGAGAGAGAGAAAGAAAGATGGTCTCACAACTGGATATAGGTCGAACCTCATAAAATTAGAAATTAGCCACTTTGGACTCTGTTGATTGTGTTGCTCTAACACTGGAGGTTTTTCCAAACAGATTGGACAACCATTTGTCTGGAATGGCATAGGGTTTCCTGATTGAGCAGGGGGTTGGACTAGAAGACCTCCGAGGTCTCTTCCAACTCTGTTACTCAGTAACATTTCGCTTCTCCTCCAAGAAGCTTCTTCAGTTCTCTTCATAGCTGAAGAAGCTTCTAAGATAAGAAGTGAAATGCCTTCAAAGAAAAACCAGAAAGTCCAATTGCCTCTTGGAAAAAAAAAAAAAAGCACCTTTGGGACAATCATGATCTGGACGACTGACAATCTCTACAGACGTACACAGGTAGTCCTTGATTCATATCCATTCATTCAGTGTGTGTCTGAAGTTACAACAGCCCTGAAAAAAGGGACTTATGGCCATTCTTCACACTTAGAACCATTACAGTATCCAGATGCTTGGCAACGGGTTTCATTGCGGTATCTCCGTATCGTGCGATTACCTTTCTTGTGACAAAACTCACTTAACAGCTGTCTTGTTTAACAACTGACATTTTGAGCTCAACCGTGATTGTAAGTTGAGGACCACCTATAATGCCATTGTGTTTGCAAATGATGCAGCTATTCCATTTTAGATTCTATGGTCTAGATACCATCTTTTTATAAGAAAGAAAGAAAGAAACCTGACATCAAACGGCCCTATATTCTCCCACACACACCTGACATAAAAGGCCCTATATTCCCACACACACACTTAGATACCTGAGATATTTGCCAGCAAATTGTAAAATGTTATATTGTGTTGTTACATTATCTCTGATGGATATAATGACATGGGTTATAATTTAATATGAGCTTGTGGAACTGGAGCTTGTATTTAACACTGAATATTCAGAGAAATATTGTTCTACTGTATTTAGCAGTTTTCTTTGCCTATCATGGACAGAAGCTGTAGGATAGAAGGGTGTTTATGGATCATTCTTCACTATAGTGTGCATAGCGGAAGGAAGGAAGGAAGGAAGGAAGGAAGGAAGGAAGGAAGGAAGGAAGGAAGGAAGGAAGGAAGGAAGGAAGGAAAGAAGGAAGGAAAATACACATAAACGTACCAAGCTAGATATTCTCTTTTGGGAGAAGAGAATTTGAATTTCCTTCAAAAAGACCCCCTAGGATACACGCACATAAGGTTCCTAATTTGCACTACTTCAACTTTGGCATTACCTGAGCAGCAGTTCAATCTTCCTCCTTCCAGACTCCTAAGAAAAGATTGCTGCTGGGAGGAAAACATGAGACTTTTTAAAAAGCTGCAGGTGAGGTCAGGGCTCAATCTGGGAAACGTTCCAATGCGTTTATTGAAATAGAAAGCTAGCTTTTGCTCCACCCAGGTTCACGGCAGGCTTTCTCAGCAATCTCCATGTTGAAGCAACCTTTAACACTGTGTGGGATGTTATTACCAGCTTCCTGGGACCAGCAGGAGTTAAAAGAGACTCTCAGAAAGTAGTGTTGTGATTCTCTGGCAGCCTGTGCAGGTGGCAGCGGAATCAGATAGTGTGGAAAAACATGGGCCAGTCTGGGAGTCTGGGGAGGACTTGGACGAGAGTCCTGCAGAGATGGGACCAGGACCATTTGGAAGTGGGGTGCTGACTTCAGAGCCTCTGGAATCTGGCAGCAACGAGGCAGAAGAACAAGGGGAGCCTGTTCCCAGCGTGCGTGTGCTCAGAGCTGCCAGCAGGCAAGAGCAGCTAAGACAAAAGGGAAGACTTGGGAGTAAGGCTTGGAGGTGCTTGCCCCTCCCATAAGGTATAAAGGAAATGCAAAGGTAGAGAAACCTTTGCAGGAAGCAAAGTCGTTCGCTCTGTTCAGATTAAACCTTGAAGCTCTGTGTGGACTTTGTACCTCAGCTGATTTTTTTACAGTACATTTGGCACTTTAGTTGTTGGCAGCCATTCAAAGGAGAGAAAGGTGGGTGCTTATCTCGAGGGACTGTTTAGGACTCATTACAGGCTGGAAATGAACATCATTCCCAGTGTTGAAATAAAACAAATTGTTTTAACTAAGAATGTGCTTAATTATGGTGTCAGGAAGCCTTGGTCAGAACAAGTAGGGGGTGGCTGAGATAAGAGGAGATCTGATGTCTACATCCAGTTCATCTGTCTGAGACACCAGTCCTGGCCTCCATCAAAATTTAGGAGCAAGGGAATGCAGCCCTATGGAAATCATTCTGGAGAAATCCTGCAGGAAGCTTTCCTTATGCCTCCTTCTTGTCTGGCAAGCACAGATGCAACGCCTGCCTCTTGTCACTATGAAGTCGAAGTCATTTAGAAAACACTTAGCCATGCAGCAAGCAATGGAATTAAAAAAGCATTAAACTTTGGAAGGAGGTTTGGATTGGGGGAGGGAGGCGAACTTTTGACAAGCTGCGCCAGATACTAAGTATAATTAATTAAATTGGATGGGGCCCAAGAGAGACAGGAGAAGGGAGATAATGGCAGCCGGAATCAAGACAGCAAAGCACAAATGTTCAGCATGCCATTTCAGAAGGGGAAAAATAACACGCTGGTGGCAATATAAGCGGCAGAGGTTTTGTGTTGGTTTTTTTTTTTTTTTGGCATGATGCAAGTCATGCTAAGGCTGCCAGTTTTGAGATGGGAACGGAAGGGAAGAAGGAAAGTGATGAAGTGCCTTGAAAGGCAGGAAGCTAATAAAAGAAGGAGATCAAAAAAGAAAATCTATATTGGTTTTATAATGGTCACAATATTTAAAAAAAAATAGGTTGAGACTCTAGAACAAGGGTCTTCAAACTTGGCAAGCTTTAAGACTTGTGGACTTCAACTCCCAGAATTCCTAAGCCAACATAATTGGAAGAGGAATTTTCAAGTTGAAGTCCACAAGTCTTAAAGCTATCAAGTTTGAAGACCCCTGTTCTAGAAAGAGTGCAGAGAAGAGCAACCAAGATGACTGGGGGGCTGGAAGCTAAAACATACAATAAGCAGTTGCAGGAACTGGGCATGGCTAGTTTAGGGAAGAGAAGGACCAGGGGAGACATGATAGCAGCATTCCAATGTTTGAGGGTTTGACACACAGAGGAAGGGGTCAGGCTGTTTTCTAAAGTACTTGTAGTCCAGACAAGGAATAATGGGTGGAAACTGATCAAGGAGAGATTCAACTGAGAAAGGAGGAGAAACTTTCTGACAGTGAGAACAATTAACCACTGGAACAGCTTGCCTCCAGAAGGTGCTTCGTCACTGGAGGTTTTTAAGAAGAGATTGGACAGTGATTGTCTGACATTGTATTGGGTCTCCTGCTCGAGCAAGGGGCTGGACTAGAAGACCTCCATGGTCCCTTCCAGCTCTGTTATTCTGTGTTCTACCTAGAATCAGAATACTGTAAAAATGTGGCTTTAGTCCATTCCTCAAACAAGCACTGCATTGTGCTCTGAAGAAGAGAGTGGCCTCAGCACAGATAATGGATCAATTAGATAGAAATTGACAATGATTTGGCCTGAATGATGATGAACACAAAGTTACAGTGAAAAGGCTTTCATTACCAGCTCATTGCTGGAGACAGCAGGCATGTAAACAGTTGGTTTCTGCAACCCAAAGGGAGGAAAGACTAATGGCTAAATGTTATGTGATGTTTATCAGCTCTCATTCCTTGTGAAAGGCAAAATTACAAATAGTTTTGTAATCCTCATTATTTGTACATTTTGCCTCTGCAGATTCCCTTGCATGGTTCTATAAAAATGTAACTCATTATTTGTTAAAAGTGGTTGCAGCATGACTATACGCAACCAACACAGTAGGGGGAAAACACATCCAGGAGTCTTACTGTGCAACATCAACACAAGCTACACTAAGGGAAACCACATTCTTGCTGTTACAGTGTTTGTTGTATTAAGAAGTCTTCATATCATTCTCATAAAAGATCATGTGATCTCACCAGGATCAATGTTTCAATAGCCCCGTTTTCTGTTTCCACTGGAGTTTTTAATATGATACACAAACAGGAAGCCGTGGACTATTCTTCAGCAAACCACCATTAGAAAAGGTGGCTTATGGTTGGCATAGAAACTCAGCTCATTGGAATGAGAGCTATGAATTATATCTGAGCCTAAAAAAACATTTTTATTCCAGGATTGTTGTTGTTCTCATCCTGAGGAACAAATGGTGAAAAACAAACTAGGAAGTGGCTGAACAAATTATGATTACTTGCTGACCTACTGTCAGCTTTGGAAGCCATATTAGTATCAGAAACTTCCATGCTGTCACATTCTTGAGCCTGGGACGATGGGAGGGGGGCATTGCAGGGAGCGTATGTGATTAGATATAATAGCATTCTTTTTTAGAGTCTAGGTCATGTTGTTCCTGCACCTGGCTGGGTAGTAGTAGAGGGGACATCTCAAATTGGGACAGAGGGTCATTGGGGCATGTGATGGAATGATGGGGCAGGGGTGGATTTGTAATATTTTACTTATTGGAGGGAAACCCAGAACTTTCAGATTTGGGATTTCCTAGATGTGCCAGTATGCCTACTCTAATAAATGAAACTTGAAATTTGAGAAAATGTCTGTCTCAAGAGTTTTTAATTGGAGTTGAGGTTTTCTGGAACCCTGACATCCACAGCGTTGGCTGGTTTGATATTGACTTGTTCATCAAACTCCAATTCAAATGCAAGCTGAGGTGAATCTGTTTGCTCTTCCACTCCTAGTTGGAATCCACAGGTGGGACTCAGTTGCAAACTGAAAATATCACAACTTGCATGGCCCTCAAAAGGCCAGGGCAAACAATGAACATGAGAGCTGAGTCACAAGATTCAGAAAGGTGGCAAAGAACTAATATTGGCCTGGCAGTGGGCGTACATACATTATGCAAAAATTCCCAGAAGTGGTTTCTTTTAATTTCCAGGGCCCACTTAACATCTTGGAAGGACATAATGACAGCTGCAGGAGATAGGGTAGAGATGAAAAGTGGATGTGGCCACATCCTACATTTGGGCAGGCCCAGAGTTTTCTGGTTTTTCTGGAATTGAGAGGAAGTTTTTAATCATGTAAAGTTGCTGTAGAACATGGCAAGGTTTTAATGAGTTTCCTGTCTCAATGCGATGCTTTCCAGCATCTGTGATCCTCAAAAGCTCCAGAGATGATTTAGAGATCACAAAGAGAGCTAAATCTTCAAGTTACCTCAACCCAAAAGAAGAAGAAATTCAAGCCAAGCTGTCCAGAAAGTCTAGGTAAGAACTGAACAGTATATTCCCTTAGCTGTCTGGAAGCCTCAACAGTTGGCTCTTTTCCAGTTGGAGGAAAAGTGAAGGAGAAGGTCTTATTTTCCCAAAAGATGCCCATCCACCAGTATCCCAGGAGAGACGAGGGATGAACCTGAGGGTTGGTACAGCAGGCCCAAAAGTCCTTTGGGGGAACTGGCTCACAATCCGAGAGGCAATCCTACGAAGCAGTGTCAGAAAAGTGTCAGCTATAAGAAGGAGGGGCGGTTTCTCTCTTGAAGGGAGAAAATTGCTTGCGCTAATTACATTTTTCCAATTAAGCAGAAGGTTCCCAGATGCTCCCTACAATGAGAGTATGGTATTAAAAAATCCTACCTGTAGAAATGCTTTCCTTGAAGTGGGGGGGAGGCAGGCTGAGAACAAAAGGGAAAACGGTATTTTTCTTGGATTCTAGGAAAGCGCTTAGAGGTATGCAGAGAAGAGAAGAGAAGAGAAGAGAAGAGAAGAGAAGAGAAGAGAAGAGAAGAGAAGAGAAGAGAAGAGAAGAGAAGAGAAGAGAAGAGAAGAGAAGAGAAGAGAAGAGAAGAGAAGAGAAGAGAAGAGAAGAGAAGAGAAGAGAAGAGAAGAGAAGAGAAGAGAAGAGAAGAGAAGAGAAGAGAAGAGAAGAGAAGAGAAGAGAAGAGAAGAGAAGAGAAGAGAAGAGAAGAGAAGAGAAGAGAAGAGAAGAGAAGAGAAGAGAAGAGAAGAGAAGAGAAGAGAAGAGAAGAGAAGAGAAGAGAAGAGAAGAGAAGAGAAGAGAAGAGAAGAGAAGAGAAGAGAAGAGAAGAGAAGAGAAGAGAAGAGAAGAGAAGAGAAGAGAAGAGAAGAGAAGAGAAGAGAAGAGAATACAATACAATACAATACAATACAATACAATACAATACAATACAATAGAAAATAGAACACAACAGAACAGAACAGAATAGCTTTATTGGCCCAGTGTGATTGGACACACAAGGAATTTGTCTTTGGTTCATATGCTCTCAGGGTACATTAAAAATACATTCATCAAGAATTATAAGACACAATACTTAGTGATAGGCATAGGATACTAAATAAGCAATGAAATTATACTAGGAAACTAAATAAAACAACATAAATTGTAAATATACAAGCAACAAGGTTATAGTCATAAGTAGGAGGATGAGAGGAACACCAGCAAGTTACTGTTATCCTGTGGCCCACTGATGGGAAAGAATTACTGACATAGAAATAATAACTTATTCGATGCAAAACAAACACTAGTCAGATGATTAATCTCAGGCAACTATTTTAGGGTGGAAAAGAGGGAAAACTAGTAAAACATAAACAGTAGAAAAATCCACTCCAAAATTTGCTTTCTCTCCCCACTTCTTCTAGCACCCATAAAATGTTATATACCTGGCAGTGAAAACAATTAGTCAGTGGAACAACTTGTCTCCAGAAGTTGCGAATGCTCCAACACTGGAAGTTTTTAAGATATTAGATAACCATTTGTCTGAAGTGGTTTAGGGTTTCCTGCCTCAGCAGGAGGTTGGACTAGAAGACCTCCAAGGTCCCATCCAAGTCTGTCATTCTGTTCTGTTCTGTTCCTTATTCCTTATTCTATTCCTTATTCCATTCCTTATTCTATTCTATTCTCCATTGCATTCTATTCTATTCTATTCTATTCTAAATCTGGTCAAAGCCATTTTCAGCCAGGCTTCTAATTTTGCTATTGGCATGGATGCAGAGTAATGCAAACAATGTAAATTTGGATTAAAAATGCAACTCCATACTTTTGGAAGAGACAAAGAGAGGGATTTTATGAGTAATGCACATCAAAAACAGATGGAGACTTGATCACATCAGCATAGCCACTATCTTGACTTTAGTGTTTCATCTGGTCAGTTTCTGGCCACACATTTCCCCTTTACTCCCTTCTGTATATTAAAAATTACAAGTTGGGTCAATTAAAACTCAATCTCTACTGAAAAAACACATTTTTACAACAGTCGAGTTCATCCAATGCACTAAATCCCAAGTTGCTTTAACTATAATTTGTTGAACCATCTAATTATAACCGTACATGTCCTTCCAATCAAAACATACTCTGCCCCGATTGAAAGGGTACAAGCTTTCTGTCAAGCTTTGTGGCATGGCCAAAAACCAAAAGTGATTTTTCTCCCAAGCACAACTGATAATAGAATAACAGAGTTAGAAGGAATCTTAGAGGTCTTCTAGTCCAACCTCCCTAGCCAAGCAGGAGACCCTACACCAAGGGTCTTCAAACTTGGCAAGTTTAAGACTTGTGGATTTCAACTCCCAGAATTCCTCACCTAAAATGACTGGAAGAGGAATTCTGGGAGTTGAAATCCACAAGTCTTAAAACTGTCAAGTTTGAAGACCCTTGCCCTACACCATTTCTGACAGATGGCCGTCCAGTCTCTTCTTGAAAAGCTTCCAGGGATGAAGCTCCCACAACTTCCAAAGGCCACTTCTGTTCCATGGGTTAATTGTTCTCACTGTCAGAAAATTTCTGCTTATTTCCAGGTTGAATCTCTCCTTGTTCAGTTTCCATCCATGTCTGGCCTTCAGGTACTTTGGAAAATAGCTTGCTCTCTCCTCTCTGTGATAGCCTCTCAGATATTGGTATGGATATCAAGTATTCTCAGAGTTGTCTTTAATGAAGCAGATTGAGGTGCATGGCATGAGGTTAGAAGAATTCCAGCAGCTGAACTATTTCCCATTTCGAACCAGTATATCTCTGTGAAGGCCAGATCCTGGAGATGAAACTCAAATACTTTGGTCACCTCATGAGAAGGAAGGACTTGCTGGAAAAGAGCCGAATGCTGGGAAAGATGGAGGGCAAGAGAAGAAGAAGGGGAGGGCAGAGAAGGAGGGGGCTGAATGGAGTCACTGAAGCAGTCGGTGTGAGTTTAAATGGACTCCGGAAGATGGTAGACGGCAGGAATGCGTGGAGGAATGTTGTCCATGGGGTTGCGATGGGTTGGACATGTCTTCACAACTAACAACAACAACAACAACATATCTCTGTGAAAGATAGGGAAGACACCTTCTGATTTTCTAATATCCTTCCATAGATCCATCAGGGAGGTGTGCCTCTTCACAAACAGTAGCAAAAATTGAGGATGGCTATTTATCATTTTTTCCTAAACATTTTTCCAGTCTGCACACCAGGTCTTCAACTTCCACAGAAGCAGGGTGGACTCTGCACACACTAGAAAGAGTTTTGAAAGATTTTTCGATTAAAACCATCTGGGGATGGTTGGACTCAACCTTTCAGTTGAATTAAGTGGAACACAAGCAGGAGGGAGCCAGCAGAGAGAGTTCAGTCTATCAGGATAAAAGTGGAAGGGACCTCAGAGATCTTCTAGTCCAACTCACTTCCTCAAGCAGGAGACCCTATACCATTTCAGACTAGTGGCTGTCCAGTTTCTTCTTAAAAACCAGTGATGGAGCACCCACAAGTTCTGAAGGTGAGTCATTCCCCTGGTTAATTGTCCTCACTGTTAGGAAATTACTCTTGAATTCCAGGTTGCTTCTCTCTTTGATTAGTTTTCATCCCTTGTTTCTTGTTTTGCCTTCTGATGCTTTGGAAAATAAGTTGATGCCCCCCCTCTTCTTTGTGGCAGCCCCCCAAATACTGGAGTCTTAGAGTAAGGTGCTTAACCTTTGTCTACTCAAAGACCTTTTTAATTTCAACTCTCCCACTTTTGCATGCAATCACAACAATAAAAAAATTCTCATAGAAAAAAGTGGAAGAATCCAAAGTGGTACAAATTTAATAGAAAAGGCTGCAGCAGCAGCAAAAAAAACCCTCAATAACAACAGATAAAATAGCACAATTGCCACGCCCCCCTCCAGTAAGCAAATCCCTACAAATAAGATGCATTTATTGTACTATGAAGAATTGGCACTAAAAAGAGGATTAGACAAATCATGAAGAAACAGTGCATCTACGACATTCAGACAGAAGATTCAAAGCCCACAATATGTTACAATATGCAAATCAAGGAGACGGGAATGAGACTGAGCTTATTTATTACGAAATGAAGCTTCCACTGCAGCTGTCACATAGAAGAAAAAAGACCCAAGCAAGAGTGCAGCATTGGAAAGGAAGGCAGGAAGGAGGGAGGAAGGGAGGAAGGAAGGGAAGGAAGAGGGAGGGAGGGAGGAAGGAAGGAAGGAAGGAAGGAAGGAAGGAAGGAAGGAAGGAAGGAAGGAAGGAAGAAAGGAAGGAAGATAGGAAGGAGAGAAGGAAGNAGGAAGGAAGGAAGGAAGGAAGGAAGGAAGGAAGGAAGGAAGGAAGGAAGGAAGGAAGATAGGAAGGAGAAAGACATAAACAATACTGCAACATTTTCAGGAAGGAAGAAGGAAGGAAGAAGGAGTTACAAGCAATAGTGTAAAATTTTAAGGAAGGAATGAAGGAAGGAAGGAAGGAAGGAAGGAAGGACGGATGGACAATCAGTCCTTGCTCAAAAAATAAACAGTGGTAGTGAAAGGAAATGGTTAAGAGAGACCCTAGTCTACCATCAACCTGGGAGGAGGTGATTTGGACCCATCTCTATTGAACATTCAAAATGATTTTCCTGACATATTTATAGATTCTGTAATACAGAGGTTTCAAAGCAATAATCAATTTTAAAACTTTCCCAGCTAATGTAATCATAGAGTAAAGGTCCTGTCCCACTGCACTTACGGATGCAAAGAGGATTTAAAACGTTAAAAAAAGCTTGCCATCCATTGGAAAACGCTATGCATCCGTTGTGTACTCATTGCATACGTGTTTCATACGCTCTATCTGTCGAGCATCCGGTCCACTGGAGATTTTCATCCTGCGCCAAGAAGTTTTAGCTGCACAAAAACTTTGTGAACAGATGAAAACTTTCGCCGCGTACCGATGTACCAATCTGTTGACATATACGGGCAACAAATGTTCTATGTCCTTTATCATCCATTCAACGTCGCTTGTATCCTCTCTGCATCCTCTGCATCCCCTCCAACTTCACAAAATCCGCTACAGCTGAAAACGGAAAGAGGGAGGAAACAAAAGGTCCATTGGAACATCTATACATCTTTAGTAGCACGGAAATAGAACAGGATGTGCAGTAAACGTTGCATCACGATGTACATCTGCGTGAGCATTCCCCTTTCTTTTCTTTTAGCGTATGTGATGCATCCGCTTCTCCGCTACGCGATCCATTAGAGAATTATCTCCATAACCCCTTCAGAGGTATCATCCGCTTCCATCCGCTTTCATTTGCTAGGCTTCTGATTGAACATCCGTTTTACATACCCCGCTACATCTACCCACATCTGTTCTTTTCCATTCTTTTCCATTCTGATTTCATGCAATTTTTGCCACTTTTTTGGAACGTGGATGACGGAGTTGGGAGGACACCCCCGAAATTTTGCTCATCCGCTGTGTCCTTTATGCATACGTTTTGCGTCCATCGGCCAGTGGGACTGGGCCTTAAGAGATAACTTTGTAATCATCCTTGCACTTGCTGCAAACGGAATTGGAAGGTTCCTTCTTTTTCTCTTCCTTCTTTTTTTCCCTACACATTTGTCTTTTTTTCTTCTGTTTTCTTTATTCTTTATTTGTGTTCTCCTTAAAACATTTATATAGACTATAAATATAATTTTTATAACTCCACATTGGCAACAGGAAAGGCATCTGGCCAGAAAATACTCAGCTCCATTTGGTTGTCCGGACTCCACCCCACAAGTGATTATGGGGTCATCAAAAGATGACAGACAGGCAGACAGACAAGCAAACATACAGACAAAGAAATCTTCCCCAGCACAATTCAGATACCAGGCATTTGTCTCAGTCAGTGGCACAATCTGGTTGATCTTGGCCGATCATCAAGCCATCCTCAGGGTGTGATTCAGCTCTTCCATGAATGGAAGTCTTTCATGAAATGCAAACATCGCAGTAGAGAAATTTAAAAACTAAATCCCAGAAGACAGCAGCTGTGAACATCTTCACGTGCTATTTATTTTAATTAAAAGAATATGAAGCAGGGGGCCAAAAATGCTACGTGGTGACAACATTTCCGATGCCCTACCCCACAACAACAGTCTGAGTCATTTGGTTACGCAATAAACAAAAAGAAGATTCGTCTTTAAAATAGGTTGGAAAATAAACTCCAATTGACAATAACTATTTTCCCCCAATTAATATTAACATAAGTGGCATTCCAGTGCACATAAACCTGCAGACCACCTTGTGTTTACTGTGACTGTTTCTTTAATATAAGGTCTGGGGTTTCAGAGAAGCAGCAAGACGGATGCAGGTTGCTATGGCGAATACACAATTTCCTATTTAACCGCATAATCAACCCTTTCGCACAATTCACAGCTTTCCAAGCGATCACATTCCTCATGCTGTAATGCACGGCTTGGGTTAAGCAAGCCACCCCTGTTATTAAGTTATCCTAACCAATTTAATTGGAACTTTATTTTGGGGGTCTTTCTTTCTTTGCTTTGCAGCCCTGCAAACGCAACACTTTCAAGCCGTATTCTTTCTCCCAGATTGGAACCGCTTATAAATTACGTTCAGGTTGTATACATCAGGGATGGCTAACCATTTCCACGTTGCGTGCCAAAACTGTGCATAAACCCATGATACAATGCATGCGTGTCTCCCCTTGCCCCCTAAGCATGTGCACGCATGAGCCCCCTGGTACTGCAGCGCAAATCACACACACACACATGCCGCATACCTCTGCGCATGTGTGTGCGTCTCCCACATGTACGTCTCCCCCAATGCATGCATGGCAGATACCCAACAATCAGCTGGCTAGTGGGCGTCATACACATGCGCAGTGGGGCTCTTCCAGGGGACCTCTTGCATGCCGGCAG